>CAOJBJ016024875.1:0-10593 GCA_948291685.1 Euphorbia celastroides | reverse complement strand
AATATTCATTTTGAGTAGTTAAGTATTTTGTGATTCTTCCCATTAGTTTTTTCCTTCTCGTTAGATTGAATTGAAGTGGCATGTTTTTCATTGGCATTCGCTGTGTGAATATTGAGAGACTAATTGGTACATTTGTGGTTTCTGGCGCGATTATCTTTTCAAGTTTGCTTGAAAGGCTTTCAAGAAAACTCTGATTTGTTATATCTATTCCTGTGTAAAAGTTGGTTTAGCAATCTCCTAACCTGGAATACAAGTATCCCTTTGGAGTTGACTTAGTGGGGTTGGGGCACTTTGCAATTTGAGGCGTTGCAATATATAAGGGCTAGTTCGAACTGCGTCTTTAGATGGTTTGCTTTGAGATTACATAGAAATTTATGTCCTTCATTTTTGTTTTTGGCTTATCCTTGGAATATCAAAAGCATTGGTTTCAGTGTCTTCATCATATCCTTGCAAAGATCTTTTATTAAGACGGTGCACAGAATATGTGTTTTGTCCTTAGTCTCTCCTTCACAATCACAATTGTCTATTTTTCCTTAGCTTTTCTGATTTAGCTTCTCTGTTGTATTGTTAAGTCTGAAATCTAAGCATTACGACTGACAACATGCTTATCCAGCAAAATGTGCTAATAATTGCTTTTTTCTTTCTGCTTTTGCACAGAATGTGGATGGGGTTAACTACTTTCATGTGAAGGTTGTCGGATTATTATTTGTTGCCACCACAAGAGTTAATATATCTCCTTCTTTGGTCTTGGAACTCTTGCAAAGGATTGCCCGTGTAATCAAGGATTACCTTGGTATTCTCAATGAAGATTCTCTTCGGAAAAATTTCGTACTTGTGTATGAGTTGCTTGATGAAGTGATAGTAAGTTTTCATATCCGCTATTTATTCTTTATGGTTACATGTTTGTGGTTAAAATGCGGACTCTGATGCTTGCTTGTTACCTGTTTCATTTTCGGGAAACATTCATAAATGAGCTCAAGTGTGTTTCTGGTTATAAGCCCCTTACCAGTGCCATTTCTTCCCCCAGGCATGACTAGTGCTTTCTAATAAATAGAAGTCCGTCCTGTATTTTTTCCTTTGTTAATCACAATTTCAATTTTTTGAGATTCAAGATGATTTATTTATAGCTATATCGGTTGAGCATGTAAATCATTGTGTCCCTTGTAGCCATCTGGTCTGTTAGAATATAAAGCTGATGTTACTTCATGTATCATGCATGTGATTCTGTGAAGGTTTTGACACTTAATCTCCTGATGCAGTATCTTTTAGGAAGTTTTTTTTACAGTGATAATATTTGATCCAGGATTTTGGTTATGTACAAACAACCTCCACTGAAGTGCTGAAGTCTTACGTGTTTAACGAGCCAATTGTTCTAGATGCTGGCCGTTTGCAACCACTAAATCCTGCTGCCATGTTTATGGTATGCGTTGATTTGCGAATGACACTTCATTGTGTGGTGCTCATAAAGCTCCTTGTAGTTTTTCTGAAGCATATTTTTTGCAACTGATTCTTGGTATTTGGACAAATGCAGCAAGGAACCAAAAGGATGCCAGGTACAGCTGTAACTAAATCTGTTGTCGCAAATGAGCCTGGAGGTAGGAAAAGGGAGGAAATATTTGTGGATATAATCGAGAAAATCAGTGTTACCTTCAGCTCCAGTGTAAGTATCTGACTTTTCAGTTTTAGTGTCTAATTCTGCTTTAGATAGTAGTCAACTGAGATTGTGGCAATCACAAGCTGAAGAAATACCCACTTACAAAACTATTAATTATTTTAAGATCTTCATGTCCTCATCCTCCAGGGGCACATTGAACTGCATATTGCTTTCTCCCAATTAATTATTGTGTTTTTTCTGTATTGTGATACGAGTTGATCAATTCATATCTTGACAATATATGACACCACTTATTTATTCCCATGGTGAGTTCATGATTTCATGATAGTGCTTGACCCGTTCATTTTCTCATCAGCTGGCAAATTCCATTAGCACTTCTGCGGTATCGCCTTTTTTTGGATGAACTTTCTAACAAGAAGCTAAGTTTTGATGTAACTTTTTGATGGATGAACTTGCTAACAAGATGCTATGTTTTGCTGTAATGTGTGGAGTTGCTTACCTGTTCCCATGCTATATGCACTGAACTCATCCAATGCACCTTTTTCTTGACAGACGGATTGTTCATTTACATCATCATGTTTCATCCCTATCTTGACATTTGTTTGTGAACATGATTTTGGATAACAGGGTTACATACTGACATCGGAGATTGATGGCACCATTCAAATGAAGAGCTATCTTTCTGGAAACCCAGAAATTCGGTTAGCGCTTAATGAGGACCTGAACATAGGAAGAGGTGGTGGGAGATCTGTCTATGGTATGCTACAAGCCCATCAACTCTTTCCACATATTATTGCTATTATTACTATTATTATTAATGTTATTAATGTTACTATACTGTGTAAGCTAACTAAAGTAAGACATTTCTGTATGAGTGAACATCGACCTTGTAGGATTTAGTTGCCGACATTACTAATGTATTTTCTAGTCAGTTACTTGGTCGTAACTTTTGCCGTATAAAAAAGATCTATTTCTTCTCTTCCATTGTTTGCTGTACAATGGGTTATGATGTTTAACTTTGCTAAGAGGTATAATTTTGAACTGAGTATTTTACTTATTCTCTCCATTAATGCCTCATGTTATTATAGATTACAGGAGTTCGTCTGGTTCAGGACCTGTGGTTCTTGATGATTGCAATTTCCATGAATCTGTACGTCTTGATAGTTTTGAGTTGGACAGGACCTTATCTCTGGTAAGCGGCTAGAAGTCAATTTGATTGTTGAGGTACATTTTGGTCTTTGATTTCTTCAACAGGCAATTTAAATTCTTGCAGGTGCCTCCAGATGGCGAATTTCCTGTCATGAACTATCGTATGACCCAGGAATTCAAACCTCCTTTCTGCATTAATACTTTGATTGAGGAAGCAGGAGCTCTCAAGGTGACATTTTCTTACCATCTAGATTTTTTAGCAACGAAGGAACCATATCTATGTTATGATTAAATGTATCCGTAATGATTATGCTATCCTCATATTATGGTGTACATAGGCTGAAGTGATTCTTAAGCTATCGGCGGAGTTTCCTTCTAGCATTACTGCGAACACAATTACTGTACAGATGCCACTGCCGAAATATACATCCAGGTATGGTTCTATGTGGCATGTAGATCCCTCATGCATATCCTGACTCATCCAGACGTGCATTTGATCAAAATCATAATCAAATGATTTTTATGGATCTGAAATTTTTTTCAGGTTAAGCATGTGTTTGAATATTTTTTAAAGAACAGAATCTTATGCCTGTCTGGATGGAAAAAACAGAACTTGAAAACATTTGCGACATTTTAAATGGAGAACTCAGAACATTGCTAAATACTGCAAGTACCTTACTTAAAACACAGAAATAGTTACAAACTTGGATTTAGGAGATATAAGAGTCATAAATTGCTCTTAAGGGTTAAGAGAGCAACTGGAATTGTTATCTGAGACTCTGTGAAATTGGTTGTAAACCTCGCAAATCTGGGAAGGTTTTTACTAGCATGCCATTTGTGTTGTTGATATCTTTATATATCATTGCATACAATATCATTAATGATTTGTCATTAACGTTCCACACTGCAGAGCTTCATTTGAGATGGAACCTGGAGCAATTGGGCAAACAACAGATTTCAAGGAAGCAAACAAAAAGCTAGAATGGGTATTGAAAAAGGTAAGAATTTGTTCCGTATGCCTTCAGTTTCCATACACTTTTCAACTAATATTAAAGTCATCAATCATTCGGTATGTGCTATCTAACTTGCATATTTTTCGTGTAACAGATTACTGGAGGATCTGAACACACATTACGTGCAAAGCTGACATTTTCGCAGGAGTTTCATGGTACTACTTTTTAATTATTTGCAATGGGTTATCCCTTAATTCCTGATGCTTTTACTTCTCAGGGATCATAACATTTGATGCGATATTTATTGCCTGTTTCAGGGAACCTCACAAACGAGGCTGGGCCAGTTAGCATGAATTTCACTATACCAATGTACAATGCTTCTCGCCTTCAGGTTGGTCATATTCCCTTTGAAGTTACCTGGTAAATTGTGGATGCAACAGTGATTTATATGAAGTAGTTGAACTTGAACTTGACAGTTCAAGTTTTTTTATCTGCCTTCTTCGGCCATCTTATGATCTATATTATACCTCTAGCTACTCCGTTTTTAGTTACTGAATACGGCAGCAGATTTTTAAACTGGTTTTACATTGTACCATGAGCTACTGCTTACAACACGAGAGGATCTTTTGAAATGTTTTTTACGGTATCTTTCCCCAGGCAATATCATTTGTTTGTTATACCTGTGGATATTTGTATGGGCAGTTTCTTGTAGGACCAGAGCCCTGTACTAATAGTTGTATATTTCAAATATTAGAACTTGTCTAACCTGGCATTTCCATTCTTGTAAAGTCAAAAGCTTGGCCATGTTGAAGGTCATTTTCACAGTTCTATTTAACTTATGAATCAAGCTTACTGCATATTAGTAGTTCATGTTTTTGAGTGGCTTTAAAGAGACCCAATTTGTTGACGAAACAGGTGAAATACTTGCAAATAGCAAAGAAATCCAGCACCTACAACCCGTACCGGTGGGTGAGATATGTGACACAGGCAAACTCGTATGTTGCTAGGATATAATGTTTGGATTTTGTGTTATATTTATCTTTGGGTTTGTTATGGGCACTTTTGTATTTTATTTTGATAAATAAAAAAGCATGGGATTGAAAAGTGAACCCTACTTTTATCCCTTGGGCAAGCTTGTGTGTTCTGTTGACTAGCTTGTACTTATTTCCTTTAAGTACTGCCAAAAGTTTTGAACTTGTCTTTTAGTAGTGTACTGTAATGACCAATACCAATGAAGTTAAAGCTGGTGAATTTCTTACTTGCGATCTTTTGGATGTGATATAGCTTACATTTACTGTTCCCAACAAAATACCCGTCTCTCTTTTTATGTGGTTCTTTGGGTTAAGATTGAAACTTTGCATGTTTTGGAATTGTTATATTCTGACTTTAATCTGAATCCACATTGTTTTCTTTTCTTTTTTAAAAAAAAATCATTCAGATCTCTAAACTTGTTTCCATTTGGCTCTTGCCCCTTGAAATTTGTAAGAAGTACTATTTTACTACTTTCAACTTATAAAATGCAGCATTCTACCCCTTAGATGTCGCGTATTAATTTTGATTGGTTTGACTTTTCAAAGTTGTTATCTAATTAGAAGTTAACATATGGAATTTCAAAATTTAAGGTTCAACATGGACAAATTTAGGAGGGTGAGTGGCTACAATGAAAAGTTCACAAGTTTAGGGAGTTGTAATGTATTTGGCCTTTTTCAATGTATAGTTACAAGTTATAACAAGACCGACGGCAGAGATTTGAGTAATGAAATATTCACCCAAAAAAGTTGAAAAGGGAAATTAACATAACAAATTGACCAAGTTAAAACAGAAACATGAGCAGAATATCTATAAAAAAAATGAATAAAATTGAATTGCTCACCTATGGTGAGCTCACCCACATGATTGGTATGCCACAAATCAGCCATTTGAGGCAATGATGATGAAATATGAAATGATGAACAGTAAACGTGCTAGAATAGAATATGGGCATGCCTTGTTGGATTCAAAGTCCACCCATTTTCAGTTCCTACTTTAAATGCGTGATTGTACTTTCATGTCTTTGCTTTTCTCTATTACTTTATTGCATTTTCTTTTTGGATTTTGTTGGAGTCATCAATCTAATTTATTTCAACTTAATTTCCCACTTTGATCAGTGATCCTTCATGTTTAGATCAGTGCAATATGGCATGCACTTTTCAGATATTTTGCCCCAAATCTGTACCATATGTGAACTCACTGTTTTATTACTTTTTGTAGTTTCCTAACTATTTCATTGGCCAATTTCAAGTTTCTATGGTTTCCTACTAAATGGCTATTTATTAGGTTCTCAGTCTTTGGTTTCCCAATAAAAAAGGCCAATGTTTTGGTTATACGATTGATTAAGATGAATTTAAACAAATTGAAATAAATGAAATAATGCTAATACCCTATACGAAATAGATTTTCTAAATATAAAAAGCTACCGATGAAATATATTGGAAACTAACAAAAATAAACTAGAACACAATCAAATTTTGTTATGACTTACGAGTTTAGCATGTCATGTAACAACCATTGCAATTTTTTTGGATGGAACTCATTTAGAGGTTCCATTTTTGTGCTTGTAAAACTGCAGTGCTAAAGAACTGGAAGCTCAGTTAAAATCAGATTCTTGGAAATTTATCGCACTTTAAACAAATTCCACTGAAATATTTCAAATTCCACATCTTATGGTTGAAATATTGCATGACAACATACTCTTCTTAATTATGTTATATAAATACATAACATTAAGTTTTTTACAAAATAAAAAACATATGTACATATAATTTTATAAAATATTTATTTTTAAAAGTTATATATTCAGTATTAACCGACTAAATTAAAATGTTCGCTACAAATGAAACTTATTTATCATATGGAGAAAAGAATGTAGAGATGAAAACAATTAGCTGTCATAATGCGAGGTATCCAAAGCATGCAAGTTTGTATTATACAAAGAAAATGAAGTGCAGTCAATTTGTACGAATAGACAATGATATTGTTGTTTAAGGATATTATAAACTTAGCAAAGTAAACAATACAAAAAGAAAATAAAAAAAAAAAAAAAAAAAAAAAGAAAGAAAAGAGAAATGGTCCCAATTGCATAAATCTATTGCTATCATACAGGCATTTGGTTTCCCTATCGTCAAGCAACTATGAGCAACTTGCCTCTTTTGGACAATTTTGTACCATTAACTATATGGTCCCTTTTATCATTTTTACCACATATTTTGTCTTTCTTGATTGTTACTTATTAATATTATATTGTCCTATAAATTCCAAGTGTTAAGATTTACAAATTCTTCAAAAGAAAGGGCTAAAGATTTATATCAATTGCGAGTTAGGTCGAGAAAACCACATTCATGTCCTTTTGTTTTGAACACGTTGAGAGATTTTTTTGCATTCTCTTCTATTTCATTGTAGTTTATTCGCACTTGTTTAGTTGTAATTTATGTAGGTGTTATTTGCAGTGTGGAGCAAGTTTGAAATTTTGATTGCGAATATGTCAATACACAATCTCTATATAGTTATTTAAAATTATAATTGGTGATTTGAGGCCCTACTAGTTGATAGTTGATTAATCGACACTACACCATATGGTCTGCTGCAACAACTAAATATGTTGCGTGAAGTGCAAAATATGTCACGAAAGCGTTTTTCGAAACACTTTTTCAGAAAATAAGTCGTTGGTTTTACTTCCCTTACGACAAGCTGTTTTCGCAACACATTTTTTAATTTTTTGCAACGCAGTAAAAGTGTTGCACAAGCAACTTTTGCAACACATGTTTACCTACTTGCAACCTCATTTTCCGAGTTGCGAAAAAATGCATCTCCGTCAAGGTTGACGTCCGTTAAATATGTTTTGTAACACCTTTTTTTATCAATCGCAACACCTTTATAATTACACTTTTATAGCATTTGCAATACCTTATTTGGTTGGTGAAACAATTTTCTACAATATTTTTTTCACATTCGCAACACCCCATCCAATTATTGGAATACATTTCAATTACATTTTATTGTAAAAAAACTTAATAAATTCACAATAATATAAAAATATGGAAATGAATGTCAACATGTCTTCTTCCATAATCCATCACAATTAATGCATAAAGCATTATACATCACAATATATAAGGCTATGACTACATAAAGTAATTCATAATTTATAAGTTCAACAAACTAAATTGATGATGACTTCCAAATCAATGCTAAGACAAGGATTGTTTCCTCCATATTCACTTGTAACTTATCTTGGACCTTTGCCACCAAGCCCTTAACAGTAATTGGCATTTGTGAAGAACAAGTGTTTCCATCCCTTGAGCAAAGCGGGTCTGCCAACCAATTATGTAAGGTCCATGAGTAATTATCAATACCTAAAAACTATTAGTAAAGAGTCATAAATAAAAATAAGCCCAGATGTTATAATAACCCCAAGCTCAGCACCGTATATACAAAGTAAATTAATATAAAATAATTTCATAAATAATAAACTAAGTTATATCTCATACATGTAGCCAAACCATCTAAGATTAACAAAATAAAAGGCACCAAGCTTGAACAGACGAGACACAAGTAAAGCAAACATAAATTCTTATTCTGACAGTAACATTTCAACACTTAGTAGTTTCTATTATTAAGCTACATATTAAACTAAACACATAATTGGGTCAGTAAAACACTTCACAGACATAGATAACTATTAAGTCACGAAAATTAGTTCAGGAAACACACCAGTAGATCAACCCAAGAACCTGAACAGAGCAACCAAATATAACCTGCCAAAACATATCCAAGCAATAACAAATAAGACAATTGAATAAATATGGTAAACAACTTCGAATTCACAACCAAATTTAGCAATCATATAATAATGAGCCAACAATACCCACCAAAACAAGTGTCATACAAAACAAGTAACAACCCAAATTGACAGTAATCCCGGCAAAAAGTTTACGTGTACATACTTGAGCAGAACAATATTAATACCGAACATTAGTACAAGATTCTTCTAGTAACTTCAAGGTCTAATAAGTAGAAGTGAAAAGAATTAAACTGTCGATTGAAATGTGTTAATTGTTTTTTCAAATCCACACCACCTTCACTGGCCAATGAACCAATACATATGACATTAGCATTAATGTAACTAAATAAAAAGCTTTTGGTATTTCCACTAATGTCAATACTATAGCCTTAATCATTTCAATACCTACCAGTAATACAAAAATTGAAATAATGCAGAGAATCAATTAGTAATTAATACATCTGCCAGAATCAATTAGCCTTATTCATTGAATCATCAAAATATAATACTATGAACGATCGTACCTGCTGCTGATATGCTCTCTTTCTCCTGGTTCATACCAAATTTTGTCTTGATATCTTCATCTTTCTACACTGCCGAGAGAACGCTTATAAAACAAGAGAAAATATACACATAAAGTTTCACTTTCGGTATAGTTGAATGAAAACACAACAGATTAAAAAGGCATGTTAAAAGAATACAAATTGCATCTTGATTTTATCCTAAAAGAAGAACAAATTTACATAAAGTTTGAAATTGGCTTTTCATGGATTGACAGTATAAATTATTGAAATCTGTAAACTAACATAAGTGCCAAAGCTATTTAACTCTTACTGAAATAACAAAGGCTAGTGACAGTCATTGGGGTAGCAAATTATAAAACACATTATAAGTGCATTATATAGTTTTGCTCTTAAATTAATCTGAAGGCTGCCGTAGAATCGAATTTACTCAAACCAAATTCCAGCAATTTCAATCTTTTGTACCATCGCATATTCTTAATCAAAAGTAGCGGATTAACACATATATATAACCTAGAATTATGTAATTTGTATATCCATTCTTTCTCTTTCTAATATCTATATTAAATTGGTTAAAGTATATAACAACTAGCAAGTTCAAACAAATCAATAGAAAACGGTCACATAAACCCTGGTACAGAAATGACTTATGTTTTTATTAATTTTTCATCCAACACAATAAGACTAGGCTCATAATTTCGAAGAAAATCAACCTTGTAACCTTTACACTTCAGCATAGTGCAGTTTAGAGATTACATAAATGCTGTGATAGAGTCAATTAAAACTCATTTCAATTAAAAGCATGAGGTGGCTTTAAATTAACATACCTTTACACGTCAAAATATGTCCACTAAGAAGTATAATAGACCTGTTCTTTGGAAGTATGAGGTGGCTTCACCTTATTAGAGCATCTCCAGCAGTCCCTCTATTTGTCTATTCCTTTTTTCCACGTGGGTAGAAATAGAATTTAGAAAAAAAAAAAAAAAGTTATAGTAGCACTTCTAATTATTAATTCCAATTTGGCGTGGCATGATAATTAGAGAGGATGTGAATTCTAACTTCCAGAAATAGAGCTTCAAATAGACTGTTGACTCATCAATTCAGTTATAAAGATTAATGTTAGATTCCCGCTTGATTTTTCACATCTCCCACTACAACTCTATTTCTAAATAAACTCTCCATTTCTTTTCTTCAAATCTTCAATTTTATGCTTACCCTCCTCTTTATTGTCTTTCAATCTATCATTCCCTATCTCAATAAGGTCAGGTTTATTTAATTTCAGCTCTCCTATTTTTGGATCTGTTTTATATTTGTACATGAATTTTATTTAATTCTTGACTAAATAGATGTTGATTCTTGATCTGTTTGTAAGTTTAAGGTTTCAAAGGGTATCTATTAATGAATAGAAGTAGAGCAGGTTCCAAAGTTATATGTATTGTTTGAGATTACTTCATGTTCATTTAATTTAGCGTATATGGTTTAAGCTACAAAATTGTTAATCTGCTCTGTTCAAAATGCACTTCTTCTGTTAATTGA
>CAOJBJ016024530.1:0-12712 GCA_948291685.1 Euphorbia celastroides | reverse complement strand
GCTTTGCATGTACACACGCACAAATAAAGATATGGCTTGAAACAAATGGAGGTTTCATCATAAACTGTGCATATTTTCCCATTATAATGCAAGTTTATATGCTTATTTTTTATTTTCTCAAGTACGAATGATCATTCGAATAGTTTTCTTTGTATCTATTGTTGTCAGAATGCTGCCAGAAACAGCTCAGTTCAGTTGGCTGCTGTGGAGCAAGAAAAGGCAGATGCCGATGTTTTGAAATTGGCAGAAGATCACAAGGTGTTTGTCATATATTTAAGCATGTGAATAACTTCTAATTCACGTCTCCTGGTTAACATGACTGAAAACTAAAACCATGCCTTCGATTAAATTCTTTTCAGAGGGAAAAGGAGAAAATGCACAACAAAATAATTCAACTGCAACAAAAGCTGGATGCAAGACAAGCATTGGAACTGGAAATAGAGGGGCTAAAGGGGAAACTGAATGTGATGAAGCACATGGGAGATGATGGGGATGCAGAAGTTCTGCAAAAAATGGATGGCATGAATCAGAATTTGAGAGAGAAAGAAACAGAACTCGAGGACTTAGAAGCCTTAAACCAAACCCTAATTGTTCGGGAGCACCGCAGCAACGCTGAACTACAAGAAGCTCGCAAAGAATTGATTAATGTCAGTAACCCATATATTATGGTTGTTACATCAAAGTCGGGAATTTTTCTAATTCAATTGATTTTGCAGGCCTTGAAAGAAGTATCAAGCCGAGCTCCTATTGGGGTGAAGAGAATGGGGGAATTAGATGGAAGACCATTCCTTGAAGTGATGAAGAGGAAGTACAATGAAGATGAAGCAGAAGAGAGAGCTTCAGAGCTCTGTACATTGTGGGTGGAGTATCTTAAAGATCCCGATTGGCATCCTTTCAAAATTGTTAAGTTTGATGGAAAAGATACGGTATGCATTTATCGAGTTTCCAATGCTTATTAACAAACTAATTTTCTACAGGTATAACATACTATTTGTCAACTGGGTTTGCATTTGAATTGCAGGAGGTGATTAAAGAAGAGGATGAAAGGCTAGCCGGGTTGAGAAAGGAGATGGGAGATGAAGTTTATAAGGCAGTAACAGATGCCTTAATGGAGATAAATGAGTACAATCCAAGTGGAAGGTACATTACATCTGAGCTTTGGAACCATAATGAAGGGAGGAAAGCCTCACTGAAAGAGGGCATTTCGTTTTTATTGAAGCAATTGGAAACCGCTAAGCGCAAGAAACAATATTGAAGGTATGTATAATTCTTATTGATTTGGAGAACTGTTGATGTCAATTCGAGTAATGGTATCTGAAAAGAAAATGTTGTTTACAGGAGGGAAATAAATGTCTCTGGAAGTGTGAAGTAATAACCGAAAAGTGGAAGAGGCATAGCAAGTTGGTGAAGTGAGATAGTGCGGCTTATGTACCAATGAAATAATGGTGTAGTTAATGTTGCAGGATTTGCTTCACATTTGAATCTGCTCTTTAAAAGCAGTTGAACTCGTAGTGTTAGTTGTTAGGACATAAGTGTGACCATGAATCAGCTAGACTGCCTAGTTTGTTTGTAGTATCGAACTCAGAATGTGTGGCTTTTAAAATAAGAACTTCTCCTGGGTTTTAATCCTGTGACTTCTTAATGATTATTTTATGCATATTCCAGTAAAGGAAACTGCACTGTTGATGATTGAAAAGCTGTGTGTATGTATGGTTGGAACTTAATTGCCCTCCTCTCCTGTAAATTTGTTGATATAAAATTCACAGGGATTTTCAGGGTCTTTGATTATATAAATCTTCATTTTTTTGAGTTTCCATTGTTATTATTATTAGCTAGTTATGCGAAGACTCTAGTCTCAGAGAGTTGGTATATGTATCTTCAAACAAACTGCTACTAGTATAGAGTTATCATACTATCTTTTATCTTGAATGTAAAACTAAAATTAATTTTGCTTGCCGTATCACTCCTTCAGAAAATAATCTTTTAATCAAAAGCTACAGCATGTTGGAATGGGTGTTAGAAACCTGGAATGCTCAGTACAATTTACGAAAAATTATGGTTATATGTAAGAAAAAAACCATATGTTTCCGTATGTGTTTCCAAATGTGGTTGCTAATCAAAATTTGATATTTGGGTCATTTTTTTTCCATATCTCTCTCTTGTATGTTCTCTTATCTATAAAATTGTAATAAAAGTTTAAATTAAAATATTGAATTGGGGGCTGGGTGAGATTTAGTGGGACTATCCAAACAAATTGCTTTGTCTAAGCCCAATTCTAATTGGGTTATAAGCTTTCAAATTAAGGAAGTTTCATATTTTTTCTTTCTTTTACTTCCCTCCAAAGTTGTCGTACAGCGTTCATGTCTCAATCAAGGTGATTCCATTGTTCTGATTTTGCTATCTATTTCTTTTTCCTTTTTCTTCAGCTAGTTTCTCCATTTACTATTCGCTGTTTTTCAACGTTAATGGCTCTCTGATATTTCCAAAAGGGAATTGTTATTCATCGCTCCAATTTACTGCCAAACACCCCCGGAAGTTACATGTTTGCCCCTCATTAGTTTTTCTTTGCTCTCTCTCCATTCCCCCCCTCATCTTCAAGCTAATTAATGAAGCGCACCAATGTAACTTCTAGGGCGGTTGTCAGTAAATTGGGCCGTGATTTAACAATCCAGTTTCCAAAATAATCAGTGTGTTTTTCATTTTCGCTTCTTCTTCGCATGTCTTTTGTACTCGAGGTTCGTTGGCTAGAAAGTAAGTGAAAAGAAACAGAAAATGACCATAACTGTTTGTTTCTAGGGAAAACGGCCTTCATGGCATTTTAGTCTAGTATTTTCTTTTCCGTCTCTGGTAATTTCCTGATTTTTGGTTAATATCCTAGGATCAGATGAAGAAGCTGAAATTGGAAGAAAAGGTCAGTACCTGTACCACTGTTTCATGTGATGTTAGTTGCTAATTTCTTATGGGGAGTCTCAATTTAGAAACCCTAGTTTTTTGTTCCTGATACTAATTTGAATTCTGGATTCTAAGATGAATTCCAAAGTTCAACTAATTGCCTGTTTCTTATAGGATGATGGCCTCACCTTTCTTGAAATTTCGACTTACTGCAGTTGAAACAAAAATTGGAAACTCAAAGTCCTCCAGGAGCAGCAAGCATTTCAATTACTGAGATTGATGACCTGAAGAAAGATTTGATGGAAAAAGACTCTGAATTCTGCCATGTGGATGCTCTTCATGATACTCTGATGAGCAAAGAGCAAATGACTAATGAGGAATTTCAGGACGCTCGAAATGAATCAATATCAGTATGCTTTCACGTTTTTTTACTTCTTCATTTTGTTATTTTAGCGTGCTTTCACAACTACTGAAAGATTTGTATTTTCTGTGATAGCACTAGGTTTGTGACCTAATCATTAAGTCTAAATTAAAAGTATAATCTTGTCTTAGGTTTAAGGAATAATTTTAATATTATAGTTCAAATGAATGGCATACTCTGAGTTTGGGTTTGGGGTCAATTTTGTTGTTGTAGCATATATGTTACTGCAGAATTCTGTGAACGTCCATTTATGGTTCCATTCTATTACTGCACTTGTTTGTACGTCTTTGGTGAAATTTTTTTAACATTATTTGTTGTTTTAAAGCGTACATTATTTCAATGGGGCCTAAGATTTACCATTATTTGGCTTTGAATTATAATGGACTAAAGTAAAATGACATATTGAATTGTGCGGACTTCTTTAATTGTGAAGTCACGGATAGCTGTTACAACTCCACTTCAGGTTCAATTTGAAACAACCTCTCTATGATCACAAGGACAAGGCTTGGAAGCCTTGTCAGGCATTGAGGTTATGTTGTTGCTGTTGCTGTATCTGTTGCTTTAAATGTACATGCACACACATCAAGATCAATAAATGGCTTTAAATGAAGAAAGGTTTGATCTTAAATGGTGGATTTTTTTAATGATAATGTGAGTTTATTTGTGTCACTTTTATTTGATCGAGTATGAAAAATTAATCTATTACTCTGCTAACACTAGTGTCTTTTTCTTGTTAGAACTCTGTTAGGAATATCTCAGTTCAGTTGGTTGATGGGGAACAGGAAAAGGTAGATTCCGATATTTTGAAACTGGCCGAAGACCATAAGGTGTTTTGGTTGTCTTTGAGCTTGTGAATGATTTTTTGTTCATTTCTCTGCTAGTTGAAAAGGAAAAAAACTAAATCACATGTTATTTAATCTTTAGAAGGAAAAAGAGAAAATTCACAATAAAAATGTTCAACTGCTGCATAAGCTGCACGAAAGACAAGCTTTGGAACTGGAAATAGAGGTACTAAAGGGAAAACTGAATGTGATGAAGCACATGGGGGATGATGGTGATGCCGAAGTTCTGGAAAAGATGGATGGCATTTATCAAAGTTTGAGTCAGAAAGAAATAGAACTTGAGAACTTGAAAGCCTTGAAACAAAGCTGGAGGCAAGACATTCACCTTCAACTGCAGCAAATGCTGGATGCAAAACAAGCGTTGGACCTGGAAATAGAGGGGCTAAAGGGGTTACTGAATGTGATGTAGCAGATAAGGACTGACCATGATGCAGAAGTTCGGGACAAGATGGATGCCATGAACCAGAATTTGAGAGAGAAGGAAGAGGATCTTGATTTTTTGGAAGCCTTGACCTGTGTCCTTATAATAGTAGAGCGTTGGAGAAACACTGAAATACAGGAGGCTTGGAAAGAACTAATTCATGTGAGTAATTTATATTTCATACACTTTGGAAAAATTGAATTGCCATTAGTGAACTTGATACACAAAACTCAGATATTTTTTTGTTGTTGTTATTTAAATGCTTAGCAGATCACTACCTTATTCTTGCAATTTCAATACATTATCGATTCAGTTGATTTTCCAGGCCTTAAAAGCACAACCAACTCGAGCTTATGTTGGTGTGAGGAAAATGGGTGACTTAGATAGCAGTCCGTTCCTTCAAGTGATGAAAAGAATGTACAGTAAAAATGAAGCAGAAGCAAACACTGCAAAAATTTTGACATTGTGGGAGGCGTGCCTTAGAGATCCACTTTGGCATCCTTTCAAAATTGTTGAAATTGATGGAGAACATAGGGTACCGCTCGAATGTTATTTCACAGTCACTTTATTGCTTGCATCTTTGATGTTCTAATTGATACTTTGAAATCAGCTTGAAAAATCAAATCTGTGTCCAAACTCCAAATATGAAGGCATGGTAGGACTTCTGTATTAAAACCATTTTAGTGCTACACTACACACAGAAACTCAGCTGTTTTTTTATACATGCTTATGTTTTTTTTTTGTTCTCTAATCTCAAATTACCAATCTCATGCATGCATTCTGTGGAGGCAGCCTCCTTGGGGCTTTGGATCTCTGACCTTAATATTCTTTTCATGCTTTGTGGCATATAATCTTGCTAGGATTGATTTGTATTAGTCTTTATCCTTTTTCCTTTCTACGTAAATAATGAACTTCCTCACCTTTCTCCATTTTGTATTTATGGTTCCACAGCTCTGAGGTGATGCGCCTTCCACTTGGATCATATTCAGTAACAGATGCCTTAATGGAGATAAATGAATATGATCCAAGTGGAAGGTGCATCACCTCAGAGCTGTGGAACCATAAAGAAGGGAGGAAAGCTTCATTGAAAGAGGGCATTTCATTTCTATTGAAGCATTTGGAAACCGCTAAGGTATGTGTAGTGCTCATTGATTTAGAACGAGAAATGATTGATAGGGTTGCATGACCATTGTCATTGAGTGGCACCATTCTCTTTAATAACAAGTATATCATTTTAAATTTTGTGGATTTAGATTCATCACGTAAACTCAAACCCATTTTGGGTAAACTGAATAGTAAGATTCACGACCAATTTAAATTCATCTCATAGATCAGCACTGTGAGTTCATTTGAATTCATTGCATAGCATAAAAGCAAATATAGGAAATTAGACTATTACCTGCCACTTTTATGCTTCTTTGTAACTTTACATTCCAGTTGTGGAACAACCGTAAGAAAAACACTAGTAGGCTCATTCATTGAGGAATGAGTTATTGTCCAACTTGAATAATACTGTCATAGGACATGTTTTTAGTTGCCCTCCAGGCTTATTTTATCACATCATTCTGTAGTTGCATGTATCAAATAAATCATTTGAGTCGTCTCACAGGTTGAGATTAACCAGTGACACTTTAGCTTGGTCCACTTTTATCAACCGTAATATCCGACGTGCTTACTATTCTTGATTTTGTTTCAAATAATACATTCTGTAGTGGACTTAACTTCAATTGTGCCCGTACTGATTCTCTGTGCCTCGAACTAAATCTTATGAACCTTTTTTGTGCAAATTTGTGTTTGATGAAGCCAGGGATGAAGCTAATGGGGACGGGGACGGGGACGATGAAAACCTCCATTTAAAAGCACAAAGAATAGAGCTCAAGACATGAAATTTATTTTGTGAATGGCCTTTTGCTTCTGATACCTGATTATATAAACACTATCAGGATTATAGTGAATGCTTAAGTAGGTATTATTGGATTGTATTGCTTTCTTCAACCTTCTTGTAATGTTCGCTCGTGGCCTTAGTATACCGAATATATTGGCAATTGCCAACTTCTGAAGGAAATGTGAGGTTGAGGATAAATTCCTACAATCAAGTGTTGGCAAAACGCCTCTTGTATATTGTTTGAGAAAAAACCTGGATGCATTAATTCGCTATATTGCTACAAGATTTTACCATGGCCTAGTTTGGAATTAACATATTGCTCAAAATTCTAAAAAATTCATTTGCAAGTTCTAATTTGTATACTTGAATAAAAATATAGTAATTCTTCTGATAAAAAATTTTACTAAAACGTGTGCAATTTATATCTCCTAATTTCAAATCAACATACTTTATGAAATTCAAATTGTGAGAGTTTATATTAAGTCAATTTCATTCTACAAGGAAATGGTTCCCAAAGATCATGGGTTAGCTCTCCAAATAAACGCTAGAAACAATATTGTAGGAATGCTATAGGTGTCATTGATTTAAAGAAGTGATGATGTCAAGACGAGTAATGGTATCTTCTTGTTTACAAGAAGGAAATTAATGTCTCTGAAAGTGTGAAGAAGAGGCATAGCGAGCAGATGAAATGAGTTTAATAACTTGATAAAACAACAAATAGAAAAAGATCGAATAGAGTAATATAGAATGATAAATTTGGAAGTGCAAGATCAATATATTCTTTGCCGTAAATTAGTACATGGAAAAATATTTAGATAACTCCTCATAGTTGGCGGCTTATTTTAGATGTCGCCTCCAAGTTTGAAAAAAATGTTACTAGCTTTCTAAATTCATCAAAATGTACTTAATATTTCTCTCAATATCACTTATCACATTTTGTTTTGTTTTACTTTTTAAAAAATGTCAAATTTCTTATTTTCATTCTTCATTCAAGTGTAACATGTGTCACTAAAAGGGTAAGCGAGTGCACTTTTATTAAGTGAATTGATTAATATGAACTTCTTAAAGTTTGAGGCAGCGTTTAGTAAAAATTGTCAAATGTAGGGTTAATACTTAATAGGCCTAATACTCACTTTGGTACTTCAACTTGTTTAAAAAAACATTTCTGGTACCCAAACTTTAAAAATGACTCCGTAGGTACTCAAACTTTCAAAAAATAAGCGCTTAGGTACCTCAACTTTCAAAAAGTGCAATATTTCACTACTTCAGTGCCACGTGTCGACATTTGGTGAGTTTGACTTTTCAAAAAAGTCAACCTTTAACCGCCGAATTACTAATCAAAAGTTGACACGTGACATTGAATTAGTAAAATGGTTCATTTTCTTAAAGTTGAGATACCTACGGGGTCATTTTTAAAGTTTGGGTACAGATAAAGTTTTTCTGGATAAGTTGGAGTACCAAAATGAGCATTAAGCCTACTTAATATCATTGAGCCTTTGCCAATATTCTATTAGCCGACTAGAAATTGGATTTGATTCTCTAAAGTTCAAACTTTCTAAAGTTGTAAAGTTAAAACAATCTCAACCATTCAGTGAGTTTTAATGATTCAAATTTCATTGCACCGTAGACCCCACAAATCACTAAAATTGAATTTGAACTATTAAAACTCGCTGAATGGTTAAAATTGTCTCAACTTTACAATTTTAAGGAGTTTAAACTTTAGAGAATCCAAATTCCTTGAAATTAAAGAGACGCTAATGTAGGAACAGTGAATATAATTGTTGGTGAAAACCAAACCTAACTCAGTTGAACCTCATATCGTATAGCCGCTCCCCTCCTCGCACACAAAGGTAAGCCCTTTTTCATCTTTCAACTTTATTCTATTTGGACTCTTCCAATTCTATCAGGTTTTGGCTAAATTATGTACTTCTCCCAAATCAAAAGTTAGTTGTGCTGAATTTTTCTTAATCTCTACAGGATGAGCAAGATCTGATCAATAAATCCTAAGATCTTCTGGCAAGCTGATTGAACTACAATTACATGAGAGCGGCGAGGAAATTCGTGCTTCAGAATTTGGAAACGATTTCCAGCGAGAACTGGCGCTTGTTAAACCAATGTCCTCTGGGCGGCAACATTCAGGCTACTCCTACTGCATCTATTACATTCCGAGGTTTCCCCACAAAATCCATCTTTCAGAGAGTACAAGTTTTCCCTATGGAATCCATCCACCGGAGATTACAGTGTACTTCCGAATTTGCCCCTGA
The DNA here is from genome assembly GCA_948291685.1 of Euphorbia celastroides. Classification (NCBI taxonomy): domain Eukaryota; kingdom Viridiplantae; phylum Streptophyta; class Magnoliopsida; order Malpighiales; family Euphorbiaceae; genus Euphorbia; species Euphorbia celastroides. Next base: position 3,987 of record CAOJBJ016024530.1, on the reverse strand, counting down.
AGTGCACTTATGATTCCGATTATTCTTTCGGTTTGGGTTATGACTCGACTACAGACGATTACAAGACGGTGAGAATGCATATTTCCCTTTGGTTGTGTTCAGTGGTGGCAATAGAAGCGGCTTTGTGGATGATGCTTTGCATTTTGCGTGCCTAAGGGAGGACGAGGAGTCCTATATTCAATGTTGCCAAAGAGACCTTTTCAGAAGTCAAAAAACCCGATTGCCGTCCCTTTTGGGATGGTAACATTCAGTTGAATGTTATTGGGTGCCTTGCAATTAGCTTTTTTTATAATAGGGATGATGGAGATCGAATCGGATACTTATATTCAGAAGAAGGATGGGAATGAGTTTAATTGGACTAGATTGTATAATGTGACCGAGGCTAATTTTGGAGAGGAAGTATTCAAGTGTTTTTCGAGGGGGAAACATGCATATTCAAGGGAAGGAGACAAGGTGTTCTTTTCGGGTAATGGGAAGTTGCTTTCATATGATTACAACAAGGAACATCTCCAAGAGACTGAAGTTGAGATGAATGATAATCATTTGGATTTGTTATTTTGTACTGAAAGTCTCGTGCCTTTGCAATGGTAGAGTTGTCTTTGCTATTTGCACCAAACTAGACTATTCTATTTAGTTATGAGACTTAGGTATGCTTATTTAGAATTTCTTTTACTTACAAAACTGGGAACATATTGACTTTATCAGATGTTTCGGTACGACCGCATAGCCTGCAAGGGTAGTTTCTTTGTTTCTGCTTTTAGTTTCTTAATGTTGACTTCGTGTGATTTATCATGTTTGAACTTTGAATAAAGCAATAAATTCGAAATGGGAGCAGTGCAAGGCTGTTGGTGATTGAATTTCGTTGATTAGTTCATGTATTGTGTGAATGGAATGTAATTTACCATCTTTTGAGAGGCTTAATCTTTGATTAATTGGTTGAAAAATAGGAGAATAGTTTTTGGCAAATGAAACAGGGCAAATATGTGATTTTAATGTTTGTTTGAATTTTTTTATTGTATTTCATTTCTTGATTGCATTTGCAGAATATTTCATTGTTTGGTTGTATAGTTTGTTTAGATTTGAATGGTGATTGAAATATTTGTTCTTTTATTTTTATGTAACTTCCAACATGGAAAAGATTAAGTATCAGATTGTCATCGGTAAAGCTGGATGCCAGACAAGCTTTAGAGGGACTAAAGGGGAAACTGAATGTGATGAATGTTGCAGGAATTGCTTCTCGTTTCAGACAGTTTAGAATCAGCTCTTTCAAAGCGGTTGGATTCATTGTGTTTATTGTTAGGACCCAAGTGCGAGATCATAAATCAGCTAGACTGCCTAGTTTGTTTCTAGTATGGAATTCAGAATGTGTAGCTTTTCGAATAAAAACTCATCCTGGGTTTTAATCCTTTGACTTCTTAATGATTATTTTATGCATATTTCCAACAAAGGAAAATATGTTACTAATAATAAAAAGTTGTTTGTATACGGATGGAACTTAATTGCCCTCCTCTTCTGTGAATTTATCTCCTTAATATAAAGTACTTTTATGGTTAGTTGTTTGCTGATATAAAAACTTTACAAGGATTCTTATGGAGTTCATTATAGAATTTTCATTTTTTGACGTTTTGTTTTTATTCTTAGCTGCTAGTACAAAGACTCAAATCACATCCAGGTGAGGTGTGAATTTTTCTTTATAATAAATGTAAGTTCCATATGAGGCAAATATTTTTTAGGAAAATCATCATACTTTCTTATATCTTGTATAATAAAACTAAAAACTAATTTGTGGGAATGAGTTATAGAATGTTCTATACAATAAAAAATCATAGTGATATTGTAAGTGAAAGAAAAAAAAAATCACTTGTTTCCATCATTCTATTTTCAAATTCTATAAAAATTATAATATGTGGTTCATGTTTTATTATATTTTATTTTTCATTTCTCTCTTTTACATGTTTTGTTGTTGCTCTTACATTCTCGCTATGCATTGAAATTGAATAGGATTAGAGTTGAGACACCATTTTGGAATCGCAGTTTTTTTTAGGCAATTCTCAGAACCAGATTTTTACTCTAATTTAAGAGTCAGTCATAAATATTCATAGAAATGTGGAAAAGTTTTGTAAAAAATCATAGTTTTACGACATTTCAAGTTTTGTATTGGTTTTTTTTTCTGTCTCCGGTAAATTCCCGCCTCACCGACCCGTCGTCCCACTGCCTCGCCCAACTGCTGCCTCTTCGCCGCCGCTGAAAACCGCCGCCTCAGATCTCGACGCCGATGAACGCCAGATATAAATATCCATGATATATCGTGATATATCCTTGATATAACATGATATATCAAGGATATACCATGATATATCTTGATATATATCATGGTATATCCTTGATATATCATGTTATATCAAGGATATATCATGCTATAACGCCGGAAAAATGCTATTTTGGCGAGAAAACACCCCTCTCCATCATATCTCGCGTGAAAAAAACCAATCAACCAAACAATAAGAAAATTTTTGACAAACTAGATCCGACGAGGAGCACCGCCTCCGCCCAGATCCGGCACCGAGCACCACCAATGAAGCCCCTCCGTCCAGATCCGTTCACTGACCGAAGTCTAGATCTCACCGGACGCCGTTCGAAGCCCACCATGCCTTCAGCTCGCCATCTCCGTCGCTGGATCTCGCCGGCGTCGACGTCGGTCAGCCACAAAATGAAGAAAAGAGAGGGGGAGGAGAGAGAAAGAGAAGGGGAGGAGAGAGGGGGAGGAGAGTGAAAGAGAAGGGGAAGAGAGAGGGGGAGGAGAGAGAAAGAGAAGGATAGGAGAGTGAAATGTTCATCCCGTAAAAACAAAAAAAAAAAAGTCATGGTAGTGGTTACAATTATCTTTTTTTTCCACAAAAGTTTATTCATGTATTTAATTGAGGGGCTGGGGTTGGATTTATTGGGACTAACAGAAGTTACAGAACATATTGATTTGTCTAAGCCCAATTGAGATTGGGCTATCCAAAAACTTTCAAATTTAGGAAATTATCTAATTTCTAATGTTTGTTTTACTTCCCTCCTAAGTTGTCGTACGAGTTCATGTCTGATAGAGGGAAAATAATCAGGGTTGTGTCGTTTTGTTAGTTGTTATTGTCGTTTGTAATTTTAGGAGGTGGTTACTGGAGAGATGAGAGCAGAATGGTTATATAAACCAACATACTGTAATCGAAAGGTATATGAATGAAATTGAGTAATTGCTAATATCCATAAACATTTCACATATAAAATTTTAGAAAATATACATATATTATATATATCGAGAGTGAATTAATGCTTCCTTGGAACAAAAAACTCAGATATTTTTACAATACATCACTGTCATTTGCACATTTGACATCTCGAAACACTTGATAGATCGATAACAAGAGAGATTCTAATATAGTCCCTAGCAGATCGACCAGGGTCCATATTAGAAAAAGTTTTAAGACAACTTGTGTCTTAAAACACGAAGCTTAACGATCTACAACTCAAAACAGCTGAGGCAAACACTTAACAGAACCAGCTAAGTTAACTTGTTGAGGCAGAAGAGTATATTCTATCTTAAGCTCCTCAAAAATATACTTCATTTCCAACACCAACTCTGACCTTCTTTTGAACCTCTTCCCAATGTAATGGAAGTTGATTGTGTGGTTCACAACCAAAGCCAACTTCATCCTGTTCACATTCTCAATTTCCCTGAACTGCAAGCTATGGTCCGGTCTCCACCACCGAGGATTGTTCAACAAATACCTGCAATTTCAACACATTTTAGTCATACCCGTTTTAGCATTACTAAAAATCGAGGCTTTGATTAGTTGGATAAAATTGAGTTTATTTACGTTTTGATTCGCTCTCTTAGCTTGTCAATGCTCTCCTTTGGAGTATGAAGACCAATGGCAAATTCGATAATTTCACTCATCGGGGGACTTCGGTAGAAATTGCTTATGGGTTTGGAGGCTAAAACTG
>CAOJBJ016022930.1:0-10187 GCA_948291685.1 Euphorbia celastroides | reverse complement strand
ACAGAGTGCTTTCATTCCAAATAGATTGATAACTAATAATATTTTGGTCGGATTTGAAGTGGGTCATTATATCAACAGGAGAAAGTTGGGTGTCTCGGGAATGTGCTCATTAAAGATTGATATGTCAAAGGCCTATGATAGGGTTAAATGGGAGTGTTTGAAAGCCATGATTATTAAGTTGGGTTTCCCTGAATTCATTGTTGACTTGATTATGTTGTCTGTGACTTCAGTTTCGTATACTATCAAACATAGAAATGGTGTTTTTGACAGATTTTATCCTCAACGAGGATTGAGACAAGGTGATCCCATCTCACCTTATTTGTTCATCATTTGTGCTGAGGGGTTATCTGCTTTGATTCAGGATCGCATAGCCACTGGTCTGTTACACGGGTGTAAAGTCACACCTAGAGCCCTAGTCATCTCTCACCTGTTTTTCACCGATGATAGCTTATTCTTCTTCAAAGCATCATTAGAGGAAGCAGGTATCATGAAGAATATATTTTGTCTTTATGAGATTGCATCAGGTCAAAAAATAAATTTCACAAAATCCTCAATTGTTTTTAGCCCGAATGTGATGACGGATAAACGGAATGATATTGCTTTATGTCTGGGTGTTAGAGTGGTGGAAGGCCACGACATTTATTTGGGTTTGCCGTCTTTTGTAGGGAGGGCTAAGAAGTGTGCCTATGATTACATATTGGAAAGAGCTAGTAAGAAGATACAAGGATGGAAGACGAAGCAGTTGACACAAGGGGGGAAAGAGATAATGCTGAAATCAGTGGCACATGCACTCCCTAACTATGCAATGCAAGTGTTCCTTTTACCAGCCTTTACAATTTCCAATTTGGAGAAAATGTTTTCAAAATTTTGGTGGGGTTCATCCATTCACTGGATGAGGTGGGAAAGACTATGTCAACCGAAGGACAAAGGCGGTCTGAATTTTCGAAACCTGAAGGAGTTCAACAAAGCTCTCTTGGCCAAGCAAGCTTGGAGAATTATTACTAATCCTAATATTTTGGTTAGTCGTGTTCTTAAATGCAGGTACTTCCCAAATTGCTCTTTCCTTGAAGCCCAACCGAAAGCTAATTCCAGTTTTTGTTGGAGGGGAATAATTGCCACTCAAGACATTTTTAGATGCGGTTCAGCTTGGCGAATTGGAGATGGAAGCATAGTGAAGATATGGCGTGACAATTGGTCGCCTTCCTTGGAATTTCCAACAGTCCGTTCTGAAATGATACCTGGGTTAGAGGAGGCGACAGTGAATAGTCTCATTACAGCAGACGGCCGTTCGTGGAACATCGGGTTGTTCCCTCTCTATTTTGTCGAGAGGATCAAAAGCTTATTGAAAGAGTTCAACTGCCATACAATAAACAAGACGACTCGGTGTATTGGTGATTTGAACAATCTGACAACTTTACTGTCAAATCATGCTATTATGCTTTGCAAAGTTTATCTGTGACAGCAAACCTGCCTTCTAATTTCGTTTCTCAGGACTGGAACAAGATTTGGGACTTGAAAATTCCCCCGAGAGTTCAGTTTTTCCTTTGGAAAACTGCTACTAGATCCCTTCCTACACTTTGTAGACTAAGGCAGAGGCACGTCGATGTTGAAATACTATGTCCTTTATGTGGCGATGCAAGTGAAGATGATTACCATGCATTAGTTTGCTGCCCATATGTTCATCCTATTTGGGATAATTTCTTTGGAGAAGGATGACCTTTACAAGTTAGCTCTTTAATTGATTGGTGGAGTTGGTTGTGTACCAAAGGGAACGATATTATTCACAAAGTGGCTTGTGTTCTTTGGGCAATATGGGCCCGTAGGAATTATTTTGTGTGGAATGAAAAGTTTCGAACGACTTCCCAGGTATTACGGCATGGGCTAGGATTCTTAGAAGAATGGAGCTCGGCAAACAGGACCCCGATCAGGTCATCCTCAACCTCGACCTCTGCAGTGTTGCAGCCCCCTCCGCCAAATTGGCTCAAATGCAACATTAATGCAAGTGTTTTTAGGTCGGGTGAGGCAATCAGGCATGGCTGTATTATCCGCGACTCTACAGGCCAAATCCTCAGCACGCGATCTGTTTTGCTTCAAGGGGGAGGTGATCCTTTCCAAGCTGAAGTCATGAGCTGTAGGGAAGCACTCAGTTGGTTGAAGGAAAATAACTTTGATCACGTTATCCTTGAGTCTGATGCTTTGAACGTAGTAAGTGCTCTAAATAATGATCTTCAGTGGTCTTCTTCGATAGGGCTTATTTTTTGTGACTGTAAAAGCCTTATCATACACTTTTCTTCTATTCGTGTTATGTTTGTTCATAGGTCTGCGAACCTTGCTGCACACTAGCTAGCTAGAGCAGCAGGTTCTTCGACAAATAGAGGTACTTAGTTATGTGTCCACCTTAGATTAGAGTTGTATTGTCTCTGATTCTGATTTTATCGACGTTTTCATTCAGTAAAAAAAAAGTAATCAAAATTTACATTAAAAATTCATTGTTCTTAAAATCCTACTTAGGACCCTCTCAGAGTTGATTTTTGGAACACACGTCCGTCTAAGGTGAAAAATGTATTGGACCATCCAACTACATAAAATCGCAGCGGCGCGGTGTTTAAAAAAATCTCACCTGTTTATTACAATGACATTTACTAATTTCAAAGAAATGAATATAAGTAATATCAATATTTTAAAAATCAGTTGAGTCGTTGTGTTTGGACAAACTAAATGTAGTTGCAATCAAACATTTAGAATTAAGACTAATATTGGAAAATACAAAATATAGCTGCGTCGGCTGGTACATTTAATGGGTATATAGCTGAATTTACCTAATGATGGATTTTCTGTTTTATCTTTTTCATCAACTCCTAACTGCGAGTACTTCTTTAAAAGAATTTGTGAAAATTAAAAGCAAATAAATTGCACGAGTAAAGGTACACGTGTGTATACCATCCCATGGTTTAGGTTTATCTGTAAATGCATTAGTCTTATTTGCTTTTCAATTCCTTTTCTGTGATCACTTTGTCCATTAATAAAATTCAGGTGCATATTAGTATGTATGATGCTTTGGAGCTTCACATAGAATGTGAGAATTTCATAAAAGAGAAAAAAAGAATCCAAAAGTAATGGACATAAACAATTCATGACACACGGCCACACAGATGCCAAAATGTTGATTTTCAACAATTAGATAAATATAAAAATTTTCAAAAGTGGTTTTAAAACCCTATCCGCTGAATATTCACATATATCTAAATAATAATTATGTAATTATAATCAATAAAATATATTATATGCTGAAGGTCCCTCTCATCAAAATAAACTAGTTTATGGATAGGATCCTATTGGAGTATCTAGACCTAGTAAAAACTTGCCGATAGCTTATAAAATTAGGTCCAAAATCCCTGTAGAGTCACGCCACTTCCAAGCTACATAATATTTTGTTATAAAACGTTCAAACAATTTGGATGATTTTATATAGAGCGGAGAACCCAAAAAAAAAAAAAATTCATTTTTTGCAAGGAGATTTTCTCATTGTCACACAAGTTAGACTCCATACCCAAATGAAAGTGCTACAAGATTAAACATGAAATGGTTTTTTTTAATATACTTCAGGCTTACATTAAATGGAAAGAAAAATTTTAAACCCACTTTAAATATGATTTAAACCCATGATCTCTAAGGTTCACAACTTTCATCTTAACCACTATACTAAGACATCAATCACAAAATTGTTAAGTCTTTGACTATCATAGTGTCCGATCTCAACCTATTTTGAATTGGCAAGATAAAAACATCACCTTTTTCGGTTATAAGGCTACTATTAGCTTCAGTTTAGACCTAAATAAATTAATCAATAATGTTTATAACAGTCAATACAATTTTTTGTCACATTCAAGTGACGATTTTCGCATTTGGCTCATCCTCAACATATATATATATATATATATATATATATATATATATGGTGACACTAACGAGCATTAAATTAGATAATTTAGCACGATATGATCCAGCAAAATTATTTTTCATCCTGGCCACAAAAATACAAGTTAAAATGAAAATTATATTCACGTGACTCTCAGTCTCTCTCTTGTACTCAATACATTTTCCAATTACTTAAGGTGAGTTCTAGAATAATTTTAAGTCTTTTCAACATTTTCTCGGAAACAACAAATATATGTAAATTCGGATATATTTCTTGTGAATAGATCTGTCATCTTGGAAACAAAAGGTTTTATAACTTCAATTAATTAAAAAAATATCAACATAACATAAGCTACAGTAGTCAATTTAGCTAAGTCTTCCCCTAGATAGAAACACAAATTCAAATAACAACTTTTTGTGGTAATTTGTCCATTGTGTGTAAAATTATAATAATACAAACAAATCTGTCTTTTTTCGGTAACATGGTTAGTGCTGCAGAGAAAACATATTATTATATGGATGAAACGATTTGAGTATCTCAAGATCCTAGTTTTCAATTCTACGTCATCCAAGATTTTTCAAGACAAAAACACCCTATAACTATTTTATTAAATTCACCTCAGCAAAACAACAATACCCCAAACCCAATATATTCGTACCTTGTAATGCTGAACGATCATCAAATTGAATACATTTATTCTGGCAAAAATTAGGAATTTTTCATATTCCCTGTGATATAATGAGCAAGTCATTATATAATAATTACGCACAAAATTAAGTTTAGCTATTGTCATTTTTACGTTCCAAGTATACTAAGCTTTTATCAGTTGTAATCAGATTACTCGATCATGTCTTATTTCACTTGTTGATCCAAAGCTGACTTTTTCGAGCTGCAAAACATGTAATCTAGAACACATTATAATCGAGAAATTCACTTTTGAGCTATGTCATCGGCTAGTAATCTTGTAAAACAACATCTCAGTTAAGGGTTTAACGTGTTAAATTAAAGAGTACATACTTAATATCAACAAAATGAATATAAGAAAGTTTGAGATGTTTTATTTCCAGCATTTTTTGATTGTCTACAACACATCAAAATCAAGAGAAAAAGGTAAATAAAAGAAGCTAAAATTAAACAATTATATTGTGTTGTGATACAAAACAATCAAGCTAGGATATGAGCAAGTACCTCAAGATCTCACTTAGAATATTGTCTCATTCATAGAGTCAGATCAAGAGTACTTGCCCTAATTCCTCCATCTTTCTTTCTTCTGTCTTCTTCTTCGTTCAATCCATTCATTAGCTTTGGTGATGAATTTGAATGTGGCAAGGAAAGTGATAAACTACTGTCAATTTCTTCATCTAATTTCTCCTTTACTTTGAGTGACAAGTTCAAATCCAACTCGATATCCGAAGCCTTCCTTTTTCGGGTGTCTTTTGTTTCTTGAAACGATCTCCATTTTTCATCAATGTTCTTGAAACTACATTCTTGACTAATGTTTATTCCTCCTCTCCCTTGAATCTTGGTCTTGCACAAGTTTAAGTCAAAGAACGAGTTTGGCCTAGTTTCTGCTTCCCAAGGTCTACCAAAGGACAATAGTTCATCGATAGATTGGTTTATTCCATTGTTGATTTCTCCATTGAGAGAAGTGAAATTGGTCTTTCCATTGTAGTTTGGGCTGTAAATCTGGCTTCCATGCCCTTTCCAAGAAGGATCTCCATATCTTCAAGAGTTAAAAAAAAAATAAAGAAATTTGGTGAGAGATTGTCGTCTTATTAGTAATTGTATACATTAACACACTTGTCTTTAGAAAACAGATCTGATTAGTCGATCTGAGATCGATTAAGGAAAGTTTAGATAAGTTATTTGATTCACTTGGAGCTCGAAACATCCCACAATAACACATAAGATTAATCAATTAGGGCTTGGTTAATTAAGTACTAAATCTCTTAGCAACATACCTTAAATTGGTGAAAGCCCTTTGATTGAAAGCTTGCAACATGGGAAGCTGACTGAGTTTGAAGACATTGTCCTCACCTCTTTCAATGTAAATACCTTGCCCTGTGATTTAGTTATATTCTCCTCAATTCAGAATTGATTTGTAAAGAGAAAACCCTAATTAGTTTGTATAACATGAGAATCGTTCTACCTTGATTAGCAACTTCAGTCTTCTTGCTTCTATACATCTATATATAAAACAAGAATTTAAACCAGAGAAAAAAGATTAAATTAAATCCTAAACAAGAAGAATTCACTGTAAAAAAGAAAAGAAAAAAGTTTGAAATTACCTGAAGATGGGATTTGACATGAGCTATGTTAAGGCCTTTGACATTCATCATTTGTAGAACTAACTTTGGTGTTGCCCCTGAAACAAATTAAGATTAGGATAATTAAATTCTACTAATTCAAGTAATTACATACTTGAATTGAATCGAACCCGACTCCTTCAAAATATTAATATTTCTTAAAAAGAAAGAATTTGATTACTCACTTTCTTGGCCTCCCAATTTTTCAACAGCATGAAGAAAGCAAAGATGAAGATCGGGAGTCCACCGGAGTCTAGGCATCTTTGACCGGATATATCGCCGGACCGATCTGCTCTCTTTCTTATCGTTTTCTTGATCAAATGAGCTGTTATTACTTGAGCTTTCTCCATTTCTTGATTTGCAGGACTTACCCTTTTCTTGTTCTTCTTCATCTTCTCCAAAAGTCTTGGTAGAATTAAAGCTCGATTTTGAATCTTGAAGACTATTTTCCGAATTCAATTCCTTCATCTTAAGTAGCTGTAATCCTTCATCAGATTGATTACAGCTTGTGATAATTAATTGCTAAGACTGGAAGTTGTGGTAGCAATGACTTTTTTACACCTAAAGACAAGAGAGAAGAAAATATGAGAGACATGAAATTCCCTTTTGAGAATATAATTTAGAATTAAGACTTTCATTAGAAATTGGAACCTATCTATATATATACATATACAATACTTTATTTAATATATATGTGATCATCTTTTGCATGCATTTATTGTTATTAGGTTTACAGTGCACACATTAAAACATATTTTCTGTTCGCTATTTATTCGACCCAATAGGTTAGTTAGCTGATAATAAGTACAATTTCGAACCCTTCATCAATTAAGTCTACAAAATTTCAATACAATATCACAATCCGGAAGACTTTGATATTATGTCGTGGAATCGTTCAACCAAAAATTTATACTAATCAGTAAAGCTTAATTCTAGTATTTTATGTTATCGATGGAAACAATAATTACTGAAACATTTTTCAACACTTATATACAGTGACATTTTCTTAAATTTGACATGTTAATATTATTTTATGATGAAATTATAAACAAAAGACTAATTCACATGAGTACAACACGAATAAGATTGGTCTTTTTCGTTGAAATAGTTAATGTATACAATTAATGCATATGCTCAAAATTTCAATTTGGTGACTTTCATAATAATTTTTAAGAATTATATATATATATATATATATATATGTGTGTGTGTGTGTCAAAACTTCAATGGTTATAGTTAATTTAGATTGTGATTTTTTTTTCTGGGTTGTAAACTTTTCGGATCAATTTGAGGTGTGCCAGGTATCCTTTTAGTAAATTTTCTCTTCATTGAAATTTTACAAAATTGAAATCTCTAGTTAAACCGATTCAATTTTACTGATTTTGAGATTTTCTATCTAAAATTATAACATAAAATTATTATTTGGTTTTTCTATCTTTAATTTTTAAAATCAACGTAAAGCTTATTTTCCCCACTGATATTTTTAGATTAGTGATGCGTAAATCGATCTCATAGTGTTAGTAGGCAAAGTAACATTTTTTTTAGTATTAAAGAGACATTTTGTTCAAATTGTTGATTGTGAGACTTAAACTCACAACTCTACATTTGTTGGATTCCCTAACAAGGTGTGGTGGGTAAGTAACATTTACTTTGAACAACATATAGTAAAAATAAAATACACCATTTTTATTGCATATTTTATAAATTATTTTTAGAACCATGTTTTTATAATAGAAAAACAAGGAATGTGAGTATAAATTGCATAATATTCCATGCATGCATTCTTAATTAAAATTTATTTAAATTATATTCGTATATAGCATAATATAAAATTGAGGATTAGGTAATCAAATTGTACTCTATCGGTATATTATTATTTAATAGTGGTATTTTACAAGAAAATTATGTGAGATGCGGGAAAATACATTAATTAGTCGGACAAGAATATAATTAAGTTATTTCTTATATTACAATGAGTTTAATCGCTGGACATCTAATTACAAATTTTTATAATATAAAGAAATGCGGAAAAGAGAAAGAAAAGTAAATTGAGGCAGTGACTACAAGCTCGTGACTACTAAACTAATACCTAATTATTTATAAGTATTGCTTAGTTGGATATAGAGGACAGCAATCACATACAAAGAATGTGTATGGTTGTGAAAGCTAATTTTTTTATTTTTTTATATGTGGGATAATTTTGTTCAAATAAATGAATGAATAAATTGGATACGTATAGCTCACAAATAAATAAAAATAAATTGTATCTAAAGATAAAATAAAATGGTTATAGTGATATAGAAAAATGAATGGTGACTTGTATGTAGCACATAAGAATTAGAATGCCTACATGAGTCCTTATTTATAACTTAACAATGATTTTGATATTTGACGTATTGAGATATTATATTTTATGCATTAATTATTCAAATTTTTTTGTCTTATAATTTTCGGTTGTTTGATGGGCGAAATATTCATTTTTAAGGCATTAGGCACTCATCTAAGATTACAAAAAATATAAGTTTAGAATACGAAATTGGAGTATGAACAATGTTAAACTAGATTCTTAACAATACGTTAAGACATTGATCACGTTCTAGCAATATTATTTGCTATTTTATATTATCTTCTAGCAATATTACTCATTTCTAGATATCACGTTCAACGTAAACCAATTTGATTCTGGAGTAATATTAAGCAAAACTCATTTGGATCCCCTCTATAGTTGGCATAAAACGTTTATTGTAAATGTTTCACTTAACTTCCTGAATTTGGTAAAAGTGTACCTCTCGGCCTCCCTCATTGTTACGTGTTAACTTTGTATTGGTTTAAAAAAATATATTAAAAATTAACTTTTAAAAAAGTCAAACAAACCAGAATTTGACACGTGAGAATGAGGGGGTTGAGAGGTACACTTTTACCAAATTCAAAGAGTTAAGTGAGACATTTACAAATTATATGAAGCTGAGGGACGTTTTGAGCCAACTATAAAGACTCTAAATGTGTTTTACCTAATATTAACCATCGTTAGATTATCCATTAATAGTATACATACATCAACTAATTACTTATCCGTTAGATTAGCTATAGCTGTCAAAATCACTCATGTTTTGGGTCTTTTATCAAGTCCAACACCACTACACCAGAATCAAAACATTCATTTTGTCTCAAACTCACACTAACTACAATAGAGCTATCAAACATGTATATTAATCCCTTTGTTACTCAATGTAGTTTAACCCCTAAGGCCCTAACCCATATGTTTTTCTACCCAATTTATGTAGCATTTCAACGTCTCTCAATTATGATTTCGCACATCTTTCAAAGTCTGTTCATGAGTCCTCAATTTTTTCTACCACAATTAGTTAAACGTTTTGGATAATGATTCTTTTAATCATTTGATTAAGCCACTGAAACTACTATTTTTGTTTGATTGAAGTATTATAAAGACAACTATTGTTTGGTCGTTGAAAGTAGATACATAATTAATATATTAACAAATATTTGTTTGAATTTATCAACTAAATAAAGGAAAAAGATCAATTCGGTTAGACAAATAAGAAAACTTTAAAAATCCCAATAGAATGAAGGGGAACTTACACAAATGAGCTGAAAATTAGGTGAAAGTGCAAGAGATAGAAAATACAATACTTTAAAGGGGGGTGAATAGAGTATGAAAAAAAATTGCCAAATAATCGCGGAATAATAAGAACCGCTGCTTTGATAAGATTTTTCAAAGCCTTGAAACAGATCGTCAAGTCCTTGTAAAATATAAATGATATAAGCACAAATATAAGAAATAAAAGCAATAAAGGACACAGGCAATTGTTCCGAAGTTCGGTCCCTAAATAGACATACTCTCCGCCTAAGATCTCTTAAACCCGTAGGATTTACGCGTTCTTTGATTTATATCTCCTTTAGGGTCCTAGTACAACCTATAAGTGGTAACCTGTACTTCTAAC
>CAOJBJ015996087.1:0-10231 GCA_948291685.1 Euphorbia celastroides | reverse complement strand
GGTTGACCGGGAGAAGTACCCTCTGCATTTTATGAAATACCATTCAAAATCACTTTGTAAATAACTGGAAATCCAGTTCATAAATTTGTAAAATGTTTTCCCCAATACTGAAATCAGATTCATACCATAAAATCAACAATATAGGATTGCAAAATAAAAATACCCTTACCGTGAACCAATCCCGAAGTCGACATCTAGATACCAGCAAAAACAAAGCCCTTTGACTGATTGTATAAAAACCCTAAATCAATTGAGGAGACAAATTGGATGCGTATTTTGAGAAGAAGATTATGTTAGAGAAGATCACACGCTATTGCGGTTATGGTAAGGTATCGGTATTGAATTTGGAAGGGAGAGAAATACGACAGCTGCGTTTTCAATTTGGAGCGTAAAAGTGTTTTGAATCTTTAATAGGGAGTATATGTGGTATTCGAAGAAGGTAGGACACAAATACCCTTTAATTATTTTTGTAATTATGTTTTTTACCCAAATTTATTTATAGGTTCATAAACTGGGCTCCAAAATGATGCATTGAGTTCGGGTTGGAAGTTTTAAGGCATGAGCTGCTCTTTATATGTGTTATTGTTTTTAGTGGAAACTCGGTCATTTTTTATGCGCGAACCCGGAGATGCAGAAAACAAACCCGATATATTTGTTAGCTCTACTTTCCAAACAAAATCATTTAACCAAAACAACATTAGCAAGCAATAAAAAGCAGAATAACAGGCTCAAAACACCAGATAAATAACCGAAACAAAGGTAGAGATAAGGCAAATCATCATACGATCAAGTCAAATAGGATCAAAGCTGTCATTGCTATCATTTGATAAGTCTGTGTTCACTTCACACATGTTAAACCAAATTCACCCGAAGAGTCACACTCGAGTCAAACCCCTTTAAGGCTAAGCCCATATAAACTCAGAAAATACAAGCTTTTTTCAGTCACCACAGTTCAGCTTCATATCCTAAACCAAGTCAACTAGAGACCGAAACAAGAAAACTAGCCCACCCTTACTCCTCTTCTGTACAAACAAAACTGGAAAAAGCCTTCCAACAAACTAACAAACCGATCATAGCAAATCTGATGTTGCTATAGCTAATGATGCACACCATTGCCTTTCCCGTTGCTATATACTCCGTCTAATGAGCCATTGGAGAGCTTGACAGAATTCCCGTTTTGGTAGGTTTTGATGGTCGGTTTGCCATTGATTACCCCATTTGATGAAGGCTTGCTTAAATTACCGTTGTTTTGCAGGAGACCTTCCAATTGGCCACATGATGCTGCTATAAGTCCTATAACACGATAAATAAATCGAAATTATATCCAAGAAACAACAGTTAGCAAATATCAGCATACAATTATCCATGAACTTGACACACTGTACCGAGTTGATAAACTAAATGAGCGTCCTTTTGGATTATTTATGAGGGCTAATGCATCGGTAGTTGTTCGCTCCTTGAATGCCACGTGTCAGCTTTTGGTTGTGAGAGAGAATTGAGAAGATGGCAACTTTGAAAAGTCAACCAACCTAAGTTGATGCGTGGCACTCGAGCAAACTAGCGCACTTTTTGAAATCTAAGGGAGCTACAGGGACAGTTTAAAAGTTCAAGGGATGATAGGTTTTTTGGGACAAGTTCAGGTAACTAGTAATGCATAAAGCCAAACCTATGATACATCAATGAAAAAAGCAACAATTTAGACCCTGTTCTTTGGTACAATTTATCAATTTTCAGCACGTTAAACTCTGGCGGTTCAATTTTCATGTCAAAATTTGACCAATACCAAACAGTTTTTTTTTCATCATTGTATCGAGCAAAACAGCACAAGTATATCATAGGACAGAGAAACAATACCTAAGAAAAGGGCAGAAGGTTTTCCCGGCCTAGATTTGAATTCGGGATGAAACTGAACACCGACAAAGTATGGATGATCATTCAACTCGATAATCTGCAGGCAAACGAAAAGAAATGCTCAAAAAAAAAGTACAAACGTTATAAAGCTAGAAAAAAATTTCTAACTCTCCAGCTCATAACTCAGTAGAACAAAATTCTCTCAAAAAACTTACCTCCATGCGCTGACCAGTTTCATCTCTGCCAACAAAAGAGAGGCCCTTTCTTTCAAATTGTGATATCATTTCAGGGTTGACCTATAAAGCCCAAATTTTCATTTTAAACAAAAGCTTCCAGCCACCGTATAAAGGGGTTCTATAGAAACTCTAAAAAGCATCAACAAAGCCGATGTCTATGCCAATAAAGGGTAAAATTGTAAAATAATCCAATTGACGAAGGTTACCTCATATCTATGCCGATGTCTCTCATCAACAAAGCTGACATTTCCATACCTAACACAATTCAAAACCCACAATGAGAATCTAAAACATATAAAAATCAAATCTGTTGAGTTCAGACAAGCAAACCATGTATTTGGAATCTCATAAATGGCTTATACAATACAAAAAGCTTACATCTTTGCAGATTTACAATCAAGAGACTTGAAATAGGTCCTCCTCGATCCGAGTCTCATGGTTCCTCCCATGTGAGTTTTCGAGCCCTATTACATCAATATAGAATTGAAACTTAAAAAACAAATAAATTGAAAATGGAAATTAATACTAAAAACAGAAAGTCAAGACAACTCTTATATTATATACCTCAGGCATAAATATGACACAAGGACTTGGAGTTTCGGGATCAAACTCTGTACTATTTGCATCACTCAAACCCAGAACAGATCGGGCAAATTCAATCACAGCAATTTGCATCCCCAAACAAATGCCGAGGTAAGGAACTTTGTTCTCCACATGGTTTCCTCTCTCTACAAAAATATTAATTTAGTGCATAATTTATTCATATAATTGGGCTACATAATCGAATGCTAACGAAGTTATCCTCGACTTTTTTTATTCTACTTAATATTTACAAGCACTAAATTTGTTGTATTAATTAGTATTAGAAGAAATGAAAAAGTTGTTGATTTTCTAAAATAAAATTGAAATTATTCAGTTTTTTTTAATAATTAGAAATTATTCAGTTTTTAATAAAAAAAATATGCAATCTCCTCTATTGTGTCTCTTAATTGTGTCTCTCACTCAAAGTTTACCAAAATATAGAAAGATTAACAATAGAGTGAGATACAAAAAGTGACAAATAAGAGAAATGGTACAAAAACGAGACAATGTAAGGCATGGAAAGAGACATAATAACGATTTTTTCTCATTTTTAATAAGTATGGGACAAGTAACTATATATCTATCGTTTAATGATAATAATTGTTGAGTAATTAAGTTAGTTGATAATTCAATGATTTATCATATTTATAATTGGGGCTAACACTATTGTTATTGAATGTAATATGAAACGGGTGAGTGGAGTAGAAGCATGGTAAATTTCTAAAAGAAAAACTTGGTACAGTTGAAATAAACAGACACAACATTTGAAGTCATAGAACCAGTTTCATTGTTATTACATGATTGAACATGAGATTATTGCGTCATATAGCTAATCAAGGCCATAAGTAAACTTAAGAATCATATTAGTTGACTTATTTGAGTTTATACTTTTATTTAAGGTTGAATACATGAAAATCCCCCTCAACTTGGCATAAAAAACCTAATAACCCTCTAAACTTTAAAAGTAATCTATTAAGTCATGTACTATACAGAAGTGCATCACTTAAAATCTTAAGTCTTAGTTAACATGTGACATGGTAGTGCTCGTGAAAGTTTCACTCTCATCTCTTCCCATGAATTTCTTGATGAGGTTAACACCAAACTTGGAAAGAATTAAATTGTAAAATTAGGAAAACTTGATAGAAAAAACAAGGCAAAATTTGGGTTTTAAATCCCAGATTTGAATGGGTTTATGTTGACAAGACCAAGGTTTAAACTTTGGATGTTGCATTCCTTAATTAGGCTAATGCATTTTTATCTTGAAACACAAATGAATTTCTCAATAGCAAGTGTATTATTGGAGTTTATTGTTGTTATGGATTTTCCGGCGAGGCCAAGAAGTCTAAAAGTCATTTTTTCTCTCTCGGTGGTCGAGAATCAGAGATGTTGGTGTTTATAAAAACACATAGGATATGAAAGAGAGTTAATAGGGAAAAATATAAAACGGTATCTCATCAATTTCTCAATATTGAATTGAATTACATGTCGAGGATTGAAATTAGATGGCCAAATTTTGCTATGGCATGCGGTGTAAGTGAATGTATTGAAACCTTAGGAAGTCAAATGAAATTTTTTTTGGCTACTTTTGAAATTTTTAGTTTTATTCCATGTGGCATAATATTAATGGTTTCACTTTTCAAAACTTTACATGTGTTGGAGAGTGTGTTGCACTTCCATAGTGAGAGTACGAAAGTTCGATTCATGGGGTTAAATGGTACATTTTTGTTAAGTTTAGAGAGTTATTATATAGGACCTGTTCAAAGTGAAGGAAATTACTAGGCCTTTTGATCCAAGTTAAGAGAATATTATGTATTTAGCCTTTGTTCAATTTATCAAACAAAACTAAAAGTCATTGATACTAAAATTTTCATGTAATAAAATTTTTCTACCATACTATTAAATTCAAGAATTTATCTTGAAATCAATTTCATTTTTTGCTTACTTGATGTTCACGGTTCACCTAATAAATGTCATTTCTCTAGCATTGAATATACATATTATGTAGGGAAGAAGAGTCAAAAAGAGATACTAATGGTCAAGAGTTTCCAACAACCGTAACCTTTGTTTATGGTCCTTCTCGTCGTCTTTTTGTGTTTATCATTGTTTACTAGTCTAATTCTTTTTTATATTATCCAATTCCCACCTTTTCTTTTTCTGATCCACGTTATCTACAAATTCGTGTTTCAGTCAAAAATTAATGTGATATCATCACTTTGACTTCTTTAAGTACGTTCTAATTTAACGTGTTTATGGTCAGTATGGTGTAGTTTCACACATAAATAGAAGTTCAATAAAATGACCAACATACAAATTAAGAATTACATTTGTCGCATCTATTTTACAATCAATAAATTTTATATCGTCACTTCAACTTACCATTGTTTTTAATGAAATATGTCAAACTATACTGTGACTATTTCAAATTTAAACCTTATATTATATTTAATTGATAGTGTTTTGACAGTAAGCACGATCAGTCGTGCAATAAGATTTGGATATCATTTAACCAATTGTCTTTTACTTCTCCAATATCAAACACCACAAATGAACATGATAGGGCGACTAACTTCTTGAAAAAATTCTTAAATATTTAATTTGTTAATTTCAAATAACATATTCCATTACCTTGTTAATGGATTCTAAACGTAAGTCAACAATGTTTTTATCATCTTATCCACATTTAGTCGTTCTTTACCGTTTGGCGTTTCTTACCCTTTGATATTCTTTAATTCAGTAATTTTATATGGCCAATAGTAAAATAAATCATAACTGAACGATTTCTGTACCATATCTCCAACTGAACTAACATATATCAGACCATGTCCAATCATTATTAAAAAAATTCTATTTCAAACTCTATTTTTACATCACTTTTCTTTATTTATAGAGTAACTTACTCTAACTATATTCTAAAATGGAGACATGAATAGATTACTCTAAAAATAGAAAAACTCTATTTTTAGAGTAAACACATAGAATACCATTAGATTGACCTTACTCTATAAATAGATCAGATAATCTTTATTTATAGAGGAACTATTGGACTTTGAAGTTTAAAATTAACAGATTTTTTCATATTAAAATATTAGATCTTGATGTTTAGTTTAATCGGCCAGGCTATATTGACAACTTCTTGAATGACAACTTTGACACTCTTATAATCTCCACCCTTCACTGTTTTAATGATCTAACGATAGCGATGGCAACGGATCGGATCCGGTCCGGATCCGTGTGAAATTGTTGGACCCGGATCTGCCCCGGATCCGTCGGGTCTGGAATTTCAGGATCCAGATCCGGATCCAGCGGATCTCACGGATACGGATCCGGATACGGGTCCAAAACGGGTCTTTCACATATTTAATTAAAATTAAATAGTTTTCACAATATAAACATCATTATCCTCTCAAATTAAACAAAATACACAATAATAAGTTAAACTAAACTACAATCAATCTTCATGTTCAACAATTTTCAAAATAGCTTCAAAAAGTAAACATTTTTCAAAGTTTACAGCTGATATAGTAACACTTCTGTAACCTTTATCAAGTTCATTGCAACATAACAAAATTGATAATTAACATGTAAGAACAGTTTCAGAGCAGGCGCGACCTACATACATACTATCCGAGCAGCCATAACTTCTGTTAATTTCTAGCTGAATTCTTGATCAGGCAACATTACTACAACTGATACTTGACAATATGTAAGAATCACAAGACTCAAATATAAACATCACAAATTCATCCAGTGAACCTTACAAGTCAACTATCAGTACTTATATAACTCATAAGTAATTTTAAACAACCATCAGAGTTTTGAACCCCATGTCTCACTCATAAAAGTCCAGCTGCTGTGGCTATATCCAAACAGTACATGTACTTTTCAAGATTATGAGCCATTAAGTAAAACTAAACTACAACCTAAGTGAGTGACCGGTTGAACAGATAACAAAAAGTTTTTCAGAAATGCAACTGGGATATAACTCATATAATTCGACCATAAAGAGTTCAACACTTGCTTTTATGCCAAACACTTGCTCTACATTTTCAAAATCAATACTAGAGACCTCTCTGTCAAACCCTAACAATGACATTGAAGAGAACCCCTAATCCAAATCCATGCCCACAGAAGAAATTGAAGATAATAATGTAATAAGAAAATCGAAACTGAATTTCAATGGCAAAACAAATACCTGGCAGCGGCGTTAAAAACAGTGAGATAGATCGAGAAATTGAGGAAATAAGGATTAGCGTTAACAATTAAGAAGTCCAAAAACGGTAGAAGTAAAACTGACTCAAGTCACTCAACTGAGAAGAAACAAATTAAATGAATTAAGAAACAGATGGACGAAGATAGTATTACAAATTCTATTGGTGTAGAGAATAACCAGTTACCAAACAGTTTCATTCCAACAGATGACGGATCTAGCGATGCTGTTATAATACCTGGAATGACATTTCACACGTCTCAAGAAATATAACACCTGGAATAATTATTTCCAACAAAATCCATGATCCCAATGTTACTCAAACCAAGGGGAGAAAAAGACTTTCAAAAGGCAAACTTCCTAAAATTCGAAGTGGGTTAGAAGAAGCATCAGACAATGCCAATCAGTTTGCCATAACGAAGGACATAACAAGCGCACATGCCCAAAAGTGAGAAATGGTTAAGTCACTCTTCTGGGTTTGGTTCAGGCACTATTTAAACTCTGATGTCACATGAGTGTTCAATTGTTGGTTTTGTCCTTGGGTTTGCTGCTGCAATTTCATAAATTTTGTTTCATTGTTTTTAGCCTTCTTATATTGGTAGATTATCTTTTAGCTTGACTAGTAACTATTTTTCTTAGCCCAGCTTTTCTTTATGAAGACTGATTTTGTCATTTTCTTATAGTGGTGTTTGTTAAACTAAGGGTAATAGAACTACAATTTTTTGTCATTTTCTAAGCGCATAATTACAATATCAGTGGTTATTGTTTAAGCTCATAACATAACATCAATGATAATTACAATTTTTATCTTCAATCCTCTCTGCCAACACAACATCAATTGTAAAATCACATAATGATATGCTGTTGAACCAAGTTTAGATTATTAGAGCCATATCAGTATCTAAAAGTGAACAAAACACAAATAATGGAAAACTAAAGGTTCAGATTATGTCTACATGAGTTCTAAACTAATATTGAGATTCTGATTCTGAAAATGATGCATCGTTGCAATGGAATTTTGAGCTTCAACCAACTTGGCTTGACAGTATCCCGGATACTGATCTTGGTATACTCGGTATACTGGCGACGGGGCGGTGTCGGAGGCGGTTTCCGGTGACAGTATCCCGGATACTGACCTTGGTATACTGGGTATACTGTATCTTAACAAAAAGACAAAAAAATTAAAGGAAAAGTAAAAGGGACAAAAGTAAATTGAAGAGGATAAAGAAAGACAAAATCACATACAAAGATGAAAAATAGACGTAAGTAAATAACAATGTAAAAAAAAGGACACTGACAACAATTACTCTTTACATTATCAAACTAGTTCAGAATTTTTATGTAAGATATATATTAGCTATGTAATGTATACGTAAACATATGCGTAATAAGATGTTTTTAGATCTATTTTAACCATTTTGGAATAATATGTAAATCAAATGTAAAGTATATGTATATGCAATGCAAAGAGTATGTAAAACACATGTGCGGAATGAGTATAGAGTGAAAATATTAAACTTGTGTCGATATTTGATGATGATAGTTTTTATGTGTTTGTTATTTATGTAATAAGTTTGAGTTAGTTGACATTTTTTTAAAATTAAAAGTTAAATTTTGTATATTTTTATAAGTTATTCTAAAATAAACTATATTATATGATATCATTGTTTTTATGTGAAATATATACTTTTATTTATTTTTCACCTAGTTAATAGTTATTTTAAATGGTAGACCTCATATTGAAATAAAAATCCACTAATATCGTTTAAATCTCAATCAAACTATTTTTTATTATTTTTAATTTACCTGAGTATCTAATTACAAATATCAACCAACAATATCTATAGCCGCTTACGAGCCAATAGATGATAATAAATATCACGAAAATATCTAATTCATATGCAAACTATTTTCAACCACCAAATTACCCACAGCGCGAAAAAGCTCAACCAACCAATGCCCTTTAATCTTGACTATGGAAGCCAATTATGATAGGTTAAAGATGGCTGACGTGGAAGAACATGGACCCCACACTATTCATAAGTGTCGAGATATTTATGCCCTGATTGATTTGAGCCGTCGGATCCAAAATCGAGTTTGCATCAGATATTTATTCAGATATTTATTTCTGTTTGACGGATATTTTAGTTTTATTGTCAAGGAAAATTGAGAGAGTTTGAGAAGATCAATGGTGGAAGTTGTGGTCAGTAGGTACGAGGAAGTGAGTAAAGTAGAGGATGATGAGAAAAGGAAAGAGGCGGATGCCGAAACTGGGGAGATTTCTACTGTTAAAGGGAGAAAAAGAAGCGATTGTAGTAGATTGATTGTTAGGTGGGAGAAACTGATTCCGACTATGGCATTGAGGATTTTGTTGGTTGAAGCTGATGATTCTACTAGGCAAATTGTAGCTGCTCTGCTCAAGAAATGCGGTTACAAAGGTCAGCTTTTGTTTCTCTCAACTATGATTTCTCTTGCGTCTTTTTTTTTTTTTTTGGAATTTGAATCTCAATCGGTTCTACTGATTGTTTAAATTTAAATTTTAGTTTTCAATTGCTTTGAATTTTTATGTTTCGTCTTCTTGATCGTCTAGAGATGATAAATTGGACTTTTCAGTTTTGCTAGGATTTGTTTTCTTTTGGTTTTACATGGATAGGTACGAAACTTTTTGGTTCTTGAGACATGAAATTTCTCTTTTTTCTGTATAGTTTGCCCCAGTTTGAAGGGCACTTGTGAAACTTGGTCTGGCTATAAGGATGCTTTAGAGGAATTATTCTCTTCTTTTATTTTCTTTTCGTTTTCCATGATTAGGGATGAAAATTTTTGGTCATAGAGACATATGAAATTTCACTTTTTTCTGTATTGTTTGCCCCAGTTTAAAGGGCACTTTTGAACTTTGGTCTAGCTATAAGGCTGCTTTATGTGGGATTGGGACATTGCAATTGCTGATAGAGGAATTATTCTCTTTGCCTTTCAAGTGATATATGCCTGCGATTTTGGTGTATACGTTTATTGAACTTGGTTCTGCAATTCAAATGCTTGTGCTTGTGGCAGTGACTGTTAGAAGATTAGGTATCATGAAGAATTAAGAAATGCTTGTGAATACCAACAGTGAGAAAATTGAAAATAAAATAAGGAACTTGCCGTAGTTTCTCAACATAATATATCAGATATGCATATGCTTAAGTTTGTTCCTGTGATTTGTCTGTAGTTGGCGTGGTTATTGAATAGACTGATAAAACATTTATTCTATTAATTGAACAATCCGTGTTGATAAAGTTGATTTTGGTTAATTTCCTTTGAGACCTTTCCTAAGTTCAAGCATACATATGAACAACTATAAAATCTCACAATACTA
>CAOJBJ015994987.1:0-13443 GCA_948291685.1 Euphorbia celastroides | reverse complement strand
CAATTCGGTATGTAATTCAAAATTAAGACGCTTAAATTAAATCGACAGACAGAAAGCTTCGAAAAGATCGAATTAGGACCGAGAGATTAAGAAGAAAGACTAGTGCTCCGAATAGTCTGGGGTCCGGAATTTGGTTGTGGAGGGGGACTATTTATAGTCAAAAGAGGAGCAGAAAACGCATCCGACAGCGCGTTCGTGCTGTCGGCGGAGCGTTCGCGCTGTGGCCAGCGCGAGCGCGAGGCCGGCGCGGACGCGCTGGCGGCGGCGCGTTCGCGCTACTGCCAGCGCGAGCGCACCGCGCCCAGCGAGGACGCGCTGCCGGCGTGGATGCGCCTCTCCTGGCGCAGGCGCGCCAGGGCCAGTTCGGCCCGGTTTTACCTGTTCGGTGCAATTTTTCGCGTTTTTCATGATTTTCGGGAATTTCGGATCTCCGAAAAATAATCTGAGATCAGTTCTGTGATCCTCGTTCCGTTGCGGACGTTTTGAGTGGTATGTTGGCATGCTTCTGGAGACTTTTACCGGAGCTGCGTTGTGTACTTCGACTGGCTCTTCGGAGCCGGAAAATTGAGTATTCACAGTGAGCTGCAATAGTTGAATCTGGGGCAATGTGGACCTCGAAGCCATCTCTCATCAACAGTCTGAGGTCATCATTGGCCAATTGAGGCCAAAACACCCATCTAGGGACTGAAGGAGGAATGCTCCGGGTGTCATCAACATTGATCCTCACACGCTCCCCGTGATATTGCTCGATGGATCGGGAACTACTCATCAGAAGACGTTGATCCATGAAAGGAAAACTTGTCCTCATCTCAACGCTCAAAGTATCCTCTGAACCCCACAATTTATCCAAAATCGTCAACATAAGCTAATGGATGAGTTGAAATTGCTTGAAAAATCAGGAAAATGCAATTGTGATGTAAAGAGTCATACCGCGTTCCGAGAAATGGTTCGAAAATGGTCAATAAAATGAAGGCGCCTAATGGCCTTCCACTTCTAGTAGTAGAAAGGATAACGAGGAAACCGGTCCAAACCAAATCTTTCCCTTGTCCCCGGAGTAGTGATGATCCCCTTCTCAATGAAACAGATTTGCAAAAATGAGAAAAAGTCAGAAAAAGAAGCAAATGAAAAGACAACTCAAAGGTCGAAGAATTACCTCCACTAGTGTCAGGCAGACCTAGAAGTACAGGTTGTGTAACCGAACCACAACGTCCAAGGCTAAGAAATTCTAGGCCAAAATAGCTCTACCCCAAGCAAAGTCATCGAAATGCTCAAGATCAATCAAATGGGGGAGTAGGTTTATATTGAGTTGAGAGGATCCAGTCGGAAAGAAAAGCCGAGTCATGGCATAAAGCATGAAAGCCCGAGCCTCCACCCGTGGACCGACGGCATGAGGGTTCTTGTTCCAAAACTTCACTCGCTTATTCGTCCAGTTGTTGTCACTGTCATACTCATTGAGTCTCGTCATCAACGCCGAGTTTTTCCTAGCATAAAACCCGCAGTTGAAGTCCATGACGATCCCATCAAAGCGGAAGCCAAGAATGGCATAAACATTGATTGGAGTAATGGTATACTCTCCATAGCCGAAA
Source organism: Euphorbia celastroides (assembly GCA_948291685.1). NCBI lineage: Eukaryota > Viridiplantae > Streptophyta > Magnoliopsida > Malpighiales > Euphorbiaceae > Euphorbia > Euphorbia celastroides. The sequence goes on along the minus strand of CAOJBJ015994987.1, from coordinate 11,857 downwards.
TGGAAAGTGTGAGTTGAGTCAGACCACTTACTGAAAATCTCACCGATGCGAGAGGAGCAAACCCGAGGATACCCACGTCTGTGGTTGTAATCCTGGAACTGCATAAAACGCCTGAGAAAAGTCTCATCAACAATGGTCTTCGCACCAAGGCTAAGCTTCTCGTACCACTTATGCGGCTCTTGGATATTCCCCGGCTTGTGGCGCGCAACCTAGTAAATTCAGTTTATACTCATCAAAATATATTGATAATGCATTTCTATGGAAATTGATTTCAAAAGAAAAACGAATTCTATAGCTTTTTCCTAAAAGTTATACCTTTCTATAAGCATTCTATACCTAAAACGATGGTGTAGAAAATTGTGATTTTCAAATGAATTTTCACTAAACTTAGGATTTTCAAACCTATTGGTTGTTTAGACTGATTGTTCAACAGTTATTTTCCTAAAAAATTCATTTCAAAAGGTACTTTCATAGAAGGGCTACTTTCCTCAAGATGAGCCTAAAGGTTCAATCTAATTTTTCTAGGGTTCCTAAATCCTAAAAATGCATTGAATTGAAATAAAAATTGTTGAGAAAAATTGAACTTACCAGTTGACGAGAAAGATGTGTAAAGTGGTCAAGCACCTCTGGAATGTACTCCCCCGGCGTGACATTCTGATATGTCCGACTAGGAGGCATAATGTAACGAGTCGCGACAGATTGAACGGGGATCGCGATCATCTCTCCTTCGGCAAGCACCTGGACAAGCTCGTAGTTGAAGGCAGGCTTTCGACTCGAAAGTTGAAGAGTTTTAGCCACATGGAATGAATAAATATTGAAGCAAAAATCCAAAACATGAAGAAAATGCCATTAGGATTTGGAATTTCGAATAAAAGGATGAAAGAAAATAATAGAGAATGAGAAGAATGAGAATTGGTGGAGAAAAAGGAGTCTCTCAGCTGAATTTATAGAAGATGTAATCTAGCTGATCGACGAGATCACACCCCGAAGTTACCGTTACGCGCTCAAGTTATCGTTGCACTAATGATCATTTTTTCAACCAATCAGGTAAACGTGCAATCTAGCCGATCGGCTAGATTACACAATGGAGTAAATTTCATTTACTGCTATTTTTATTGCGAAAATTAATTTCCCTGGACATCCTCGATACCCGAATTTTTCATTCTTGCATGAAAAAATGTTTTCCAAAAAATGGGTGGACCAAAATTTTCAAAAATTGTATTTTACTAATGCATAACTGTTCACCACTTTTCTAATTAGCAATAAAATATATTTCTAAAAATGCACTGGTGTTGTTAATACCGAATACTAATCTAGCAAAATGATGATAACTGCAAGTATACAATTGCGATATAGTTTTAAAAAGATATCGATCCCACAGGGAAGGAAGGAAATATAATAAATCAATTTGAAAGATTTATAAAAATAAAAAGTAAAAATAAAGTTGATAAAAGTGTTGGATAGTTTAGAGAAAATTTGGTATAAAGTGGAGAGTAGAAATATACAATTGAAAAGAACGTTTTGAGAAATTCCAGATTTGTAGAAAAACAGTTATAAGAAAATCCTTTACAATATAACTTTATAAAAATTGATTCTTCAGTTCATAACATTCAAGATAAACACTGCAGAATCCACATGAAATGACTTTTCCAATCCTAGTGTATGTATGAATCTAATCAGTCTCAAAAGCACTAAAAATCAATCTAGTGATACGGCTAGTAAATGCTAATCTTAATTATTTATATTGAAGATTAACCCGTTCATCTCGTAGTTAACTATCAAGCCTATAACCATCATATAGGAAGCACATTATAACACATAGACATATTATAATCTTCGTGAAAGTATAGTATATGCAGAAAAATAAACCAAGTTATAGTGGTATGCCTAACAAATTAAAGGGAGATCAAACCTTGTTCGTTATCAGTCGATGGCGATGTTTCTATCCAAGGGAGTTGTCAATTCCAAGGCAAGTCCCACATCGGTTTATAATTCGGTCTTGATTCTACGAAGTTCCTCTCGGACTTTATCTTCTTGTGTAAACTTGAAATGCTCGAAATTGAAGAATGAAAGATTTCATTGATTGTATGATTTGCAAGTAAACACTCTCATTAGATCTACAATTTTTAGAAGTTATAAGTGATCTTGAAATGATCGATTCACTCATAAACACTTCTCTAATCTAGAATAACAAAAGATCTCTCGATGTATTTTCTCTCAAGAACACTTATATACACGAAATTACTCTCCTAGAATGCTCTCCTTGCAATCTATATCTATTTTCTGCAGAGAATTCTCCTTATACAGAAGTGAAAAGTCATGTCTCTTCATGAAAAGTTGTGTTGCTTCATAAAGATCATGTCTCTTGGATGAAAAGTTGTAATCCTTCACCCTAGGCACTTGTCTCTTCCTTCTGGATAAGTGAATCTTCATATATGTCAGTTAGAAAACCATTGTGGTGGTTAAACAAACTTGCAACCGGTAGAATTTGTTAAAGAGATTTCTAGAAATCGCGTTGGTCGCGATCGCGAATTGGAGTCGCGCTCGTGATTTCTCTCTGCTTCTGAAATTCAAGTGTTGGTGACTAGTCATGATCGTGAATTGTTGTCTTTTTCCTTAGAAACACTTGCAAAACTTCACAAATTTCATCCAAACTTTGACACTTCTAATTGTGATGCATTTTATACTCAAAAGAGCACTTAATTGCATGATTTTTCCTCCAAATTGGCCTAGTTCCAATATTTTGCAAATTCAACCTCTAATTCTCTAAAAACCTGTACTTGCATAAAAAACAAGAACATACCTCGTGAAATCTAATAAAAGAGGTTTAAAATTAACATTCTTTTAAGAGTATATTGACACTAAAAGCATTAAAAATAAGTGTCTTTCTACACTTATCACACCCCCACACTTAACCTTTGCCTTGTCCTCAAGGTAAACCAACTAATATAGAGTAATTAACTTTAGGATTTCCAGAATTCATACCTTATTTGGCATCAGACAATTGCAATAAGTCTCACATTCCCACGTAGCATATATTTCCACAAGTAAAGGACCAAAATTGCTCACAAATTAGCCAAGTGCAATTTATATAGTTCTAGTTGCAACCTTGGTGTTCAATGAAATGTCCACCGAATCACCCTTAGTATAATCTTCATATACTTTCTAGTTTATATTCTTTTCTCAAGCAAGATCAAGTAATGAGGACAAAATGAAAAGCACACTTTGAAATGTTGTCTCATGGAATATCTAGGTAACCATAGATGCTTATTCTTTTGCCATAGTATATATATTTTCTTTTTTGTCTTTTTCTCTTGGCATAAGATTTTGAAGTACTTAAATTTACTAGTACTTTGCACCCATTTTTCGTGCTATGCCTCTAATCATTTTCACTCATTGAATGGTTGCATTTTATGCTCCATACCATTCCTCACCTTTTGCATAACTCATTGGTTATCCTCTCAAATATTTTCAATAATACCCTCACCTATATTGACTTCAAAGTATTATGGTTATAGTTTCCTCATACTTTTCACTCAACTCAATACTTAGAATATAATCTAGGTCAAATTCATAACTCTTATACTAAGTAATGATTAGATATCATTCCATAAAAAATGTATTGGTAACATTAAACCAAAAACTATATAACTTATGCTAATTCATGTTGCATAGAAATAAAAAGCAATACTTACTTGGATTTGTTGCTCATGAATGTTATTCATCACTCATCTTACCCAAATGTTGAATTCCATACCTAAAAACTCAAAATAACATACCTTGGACAAATATATGTTAGTGTGATAGAAGGTATAATAAGGTAATTGCAAATCAAATAATTTTTCTTTTGTTCTTCATTTTCATATTTTTGAATTTTAAACGAATAAACACACTAGTGAAAATTTTCATTTTCCTCCCCCACACTAGATTAAACTATGTGATTCCTTAATGGGAAATGAAAAATTTCAACACTAAAAACAAAATAAACAATCCTAAACATAAACTAAATAAATTAAAATAAAAGAAAAAGAAAGAAAATAGAAAATCCTTCTTCAATCTTCGTAACTTGAGGATGATGGACTCGGGGAAACGTCTATCCCTTTTGCTCGAAGAAAAGATTCCATTTTTCGGTTTATCTCAACACTTGTCTTGGCAATTGTCTTCACATCTTGTTTCATGGCCATAATATCTTCATAGGCTTTTTATTTACATCTTGTGTAAATTTACCCTTCCAAAGTCCTCGGCCTTCTTCTCTAACTTCACTTGTTTCACCACTTGTCTCTTCCTCACTTTCTTCTTCACTTTCTTCTTCCATATGAGTTGAAGATCCCTCCATAGGTCTTATTTTCTTCACTCTTTCGGGAAAAGGAATAAATGAATATTTTTCGCCCACTTTTCTTACCAATCCGGCCTTTATCAAGGCTTCTCCTCCTAAATACTCAAATTTTTCTTCTCGACTTGGTCTATAAGGTAATTCTCCTTTTGCTCCCAATATTATCCCACATATAATATTCCCTCCTCCAATCCTAGTTTTCTTATGATTAACTAGCATATTGATGGAATCTCTCATGTAAGTTGGTATTATAGGAATCAAACCCAAAGTAAGGCATTTCAAAATTGGAATGTCTTTCTTCAATACCTTATTGGTTTCATACCTAAAGAATATATTTTGGGCAATAAACTTATGGGCATAGAGGATACTATCACTAATGATGTTTTTGTCGGAAGAATTCTTAACATCAAATCTATCTAATCCAGTTACTTCATTCCAAAAATCAGTTACACTATAATCCTCTAACTTTTGCACATCATGAAAACCTTCCTTAAAACCAAACCAATTACCAGGCTCTTCCCAAGTAAAAGTATATTCTCTTCCTAAGTTTCTAAACACCTTCTTATTCAAATCTTCATCATATTTAAAAGTCACTAAAAACTCAAGAATCCACTCCCTATTAAATGGAAATCTCATACGTGAAAACCAACTTATCCCCATTGCTTCAAAATATCCCTCAACTTCTTTCAAAATATTGGTTTCTAAAGCAAAAACGGGATTGTAGAAATTTGTACCTTCAATTTTCCAATCCTTCATCCTTTTATAGCGCTCGACTTCTTCCTTGCCATAGATTGGAAAAGGTCTTCCTAACTTATCTTGTTGGTTCACCAGATTTCTCCTTTTGTTTGATGAACTTGAAGTTGAACTCTTAGGTGCCATTGATGATTTTCAAATAAGAACACTCAAGAATAAAAAATTGCAGAAATTTTTCAATAATAGAAGGAATTTCTTGAATGAGATCAGAGAAATGAAGTGGTTTGATGAAAAATAATGTTTGGTATTTATAGAAAATGAAAAGGCACGAGTTACAACGGTTATTTTTACATATAGTCGTTGAACTAGCCGTTAGAGAGAAAAAACTGTCGTGAAAATCGAACGTGTCGTGATCGCGAATCATTGTCGCGATCGTGATTCTGATCCAGAGACATTTTACCCACAAATCACGAGCGTGAATATTGTCACGATCGCGAGTTGTTAAAAATTTATAATTTTTATATTTAAATTAAATTAAAAACGAAACAAAATAAAAACACTAATTACTAAACACACATATGTACATATTTTTAGAAGATCTAAGATTTTTATTTATTCAAGAGAGTTATCAACTCCTTTGATTTCATACTCATGTATAAAATCTAGTTTGACAACTTCTTGAATGCAAGCATCAATCAAGTCTAACTTCATACAAATTTCTTCATCCATAGGATATTTCTCAACTTTGTCCATGTTAAACTCTATAGCATCATCTCCAATTCTAAGTTTAATTTTTCCTTCCGATACATCAACTAAAGCTTTACCAGTATGCATAAAAGGTCTTCCTAATATGATAGGGCATTTTTCATCATAAGCAAAGTCTAATACCACAAAATCAGTCGAAAAAATGAATTTATCAACCTTGACAAGCACATCTTCTATTATGCCATACGGGCGTTTAATAGATTGATCAGCCAATTGAAGAACCATATTAGTTCTTTTAATTTCATCATTAAGCTTTAATTGCTTGAAAATTGACAATGGCATTAAATTTATACTTGCCCCAAGGTCACATAAACATTTTGGAAATGAAATATTGCCTAACTCACATGGTATAGTAAAACTTCCAGGATCTTTCAACTTAGTTGGCATGGTAGCAGTTATAATCTTACTACAGTCTTCAGTTAATGATAGTTTAGACACATCCTCTAGACTACATTTTTGAGATAAAAGTTCTTTGATGAACTTACCGTAATTAGGAATTTGAGTAATGGCTTCAATGAAAGAAAGATTGATTTCCAAACCTTTGAGTTTGTTGATGAACTCAATGACTGTTTGTCATCTTATCCTTTGTGCAAATGGTGGTTGAGGATGATTAACCTTTCCGGAATTTGGTTGATCTCCTTTTCCTGTCTTGATGTTATTGCTACTCGGAACATTGTCTGGTATTTCAACATAATCATTGTTAGACATAATACCTGAAGGATCTAATTTTTCTAACAGTTTACCACTTCGAAGGGCAATAGCATATACATTTTCCTTAGGGTTACTCTTAATATTACTGGGAAATCTCCCTTTTCCCTAGAAGGTATTGCATTTGCTAATTGTCCAACTTGTATTTCGAAATTATGAATAGAAGAAGATTGATTCTTAAACATTTGGTCCATTTTATTTTCTAATTTCTTAAATTGATCTTCCGTTTCATTTCGCTTAGAATTTAATCCTTCAAGAAACTTGTCAATTTTACTCGTCAACTGTCCAAATCTATCAGGATATTGATAATTCTTCTGTTGATTATCACCATATTTCCAGTTTTGATTCTTATAGGTATTATTATTGTTGTAAGAACCCCCTTGATCTTGAATGTAACTTAATTGTTCCCCTACGCATGGTGAAAAATTACATTCAAAAGAAGTGTGTCCCATTTGACCACAATTTTCACAAGTTAAAGGATTATTCTTATTAACATTAATATTATCTATCTTCTTTGACAAAGCCGATATGAGGTTTTCATTGGTTCAAACGGAATTTAATTTGGCTTAGTAAATAGGAAGTTATGAGGTCCCGAATATGCCTAGTTAGCTCACTTGCAATGTTGGAAAATTGGTTGTAAATAATTCTTAATTTGTAAAACTACTTCATTAATTCTCACTAATATGTAAATTAATAATCTTTCTCGTTTAGGATTTTCCCTTTTAGGATGCGAATTAAATTGCATGTTTAGGAAGTATTAGATTGCTTTTATTTCCCTTATAGGAATGTAATAGAACTAATTTAGAAGCATGATAATTAAGAAGCCTTGACTTGTAAATATCTTGTGATTGACTTGTACACATTAAAGGAACTTGACTTAGAATTAATGCATGTTAGGGTTCACACTTTATTTGTTATGATTGAATTATATGCATGTAATTAATAAATTTAATGAACTTAGGAAGACTTTAGGGGATTGAATAAATAATTAACTATGTCATATGGAAGTGAATAAGCAATTCGTCCGAACCTAATCTCTTGTTAAGTGTTGTCGAGTCCATTCGGGTGGGTTTGACGGCAAGGTTATTTTAATTCCCAATAGAGTTGAATTGGGTGGCGACTCCATAACACTTTACCTTAGCTTAGGTTTGAGGTCATTTTTTAAATTAAAAGCTAATTCCTAGTGAAAGTCGCAAAATCGGAAATGTTGTAATTCAGTAGGAAAATCGAAAAGCAAAACGGTACAACCCGTAGACCTGCACATCGGACCCGCAAAACGTCGCTCGCTCACACCTGTCACCAGAGACACGTCTTCAATGCTGATCTCGGATCCAATTGTCCCATGTCCAATGATCCGGCCCTTTTCATTGTCTCCAAAGCTCACTTTGCCTCCCTTCTTCCGGGTTAAGGTGATGAAGGCCTTCTCATCTCCTGTCATACGCCTCGAGCATCCACTATCAATGTACCAGGTGTTGTGATCTTCTGTGGATCTCAGGCAGACCTGCAAAACATATTAAGTGGGTTTGGGTACTCAATGAGTTTTGGGTCCTCTCAGGTTAATAACCAGACCAGGCCAATCATGACTGTCATAAAAACCATTTTTATATCTACACATATTAGTAACATGATTAGTCGTTCCACAAAATCTGCACCCTTCACAAGGTTCTTTCTGGTTCTGCTTATTCTGAGCTTTCCAATGCTTTTATGTGCCTTCGGATCTTCTGGGAGATTCTGGGATCTTATCAACTCCCATCTTTGCAGATTTCTATGATGTCTTGGTACCACCATTCTCTTTCCTCTTTTGTTGAGGAGCATCTCCTGTCATCACCTTCTTTCCCTTTTCTTGATAGATGAATCTTTGCTTTTGTTGTTGTGGTGCCCTTCTGGATGGATGATCAGAATGATTCTGGTTCTTCTTTTTGAATGAACCTCCTTTCTAGGCTTGAGGCTGTTTGGCTCGCTTCTTCTTAGGTTCATAGGTATGCTGCAATCCCCTTCCCAAATCATCCTTGAGTATCAGAAGCTCTCTCTCCAGGTGAAAGAGATTTGCTTCCAATCTCATTACTTGTGCATTCTGAGAGTTTTCTTCAATTTTGGTCTCATGCACACAGAATCTTACTACTTCTAAATCCTTCTCTATCATCTCTTGGTCTTCACTTATTGTCAAAATTTTCTTTCCATGTTCCTTGATGGACTTAGTGTTCTTCTCTACATTTCTCATGACAGTAGACAAAGATTCGACAAGATCAGTGATAGAAATAGATTCAGAATAAGAGTTTACCTCAGATTCATCCAGAGCTGATGCTGAGATCTTCTCAGTGCTTTGGTGAGATGAGGCTTCTCCTTCTTCCAATGCCATGAAAGCTCTGTTCTATGTTTCTTCATCAAAGGAAGAATAGCTTGAACCTTCTTCACTTTCACCCCAAGCAGTAGCCAGTGCTTTCTTCTTTGACTTCCTTCTGTCTTTCTGGCGCTTTGGGCATTTGGATTTCATGTTGCCTTCTTCTCCGCAACCAAAGCATGCCATCTTCTTCTCTGGATCTTTCTTCTATTCCGGATCTTTTCTGAACTTCTCTCTTTTGGAGCTGCTGCTGGTTCCTTTCGAGGAGTCACCCTTTCTGGAAGATTTCCTATGTTTGGATCCATCTTTTCTCAGGAATCATTTTAGGACAGGAGACTTCTTTTTCTCTTCTGTCTTCTTCTCCTAAAGCCTATATCTCTCCAGGGACAGCTTCTGAGTTAGAAGATTTCCAATGAGCTCAACATATGTATATGTTCTAAGATCATGAGCCTCTTCTATGGCAGTTTTCTTGCTGTCCTATTCCTTGGTGAGACTCCGAAGGATCTTCTTCACTTTCTCCTCCTCAATGTACACCTTCCCAAGCCTCTTCAGCTCATTTACAAGATTGGTGTATCTGGTATTCATGTCGCTGAAGGATTCCTTTGGTAGCATCCTGAAGGTTTCCACTTTCTCAACCAAGAAGTCAAGTTTGGCATCTTTAACCTTGTTGGTGCCCTCGTTTGTCACTTCTAGCTTCTCCCAAATCTCTTTTGTTGTCTCACAACCAGCTACTCGATTTGACTCCACAATGCTTAAACCACAAATTAACATTGTGATGGCATAAGCATTCTCCTTGGTGCAGTTGAAATAATTTTCATCCCACTAGAACGTAGGCTTTGGTAATCCTAGTTTAGCCAATGGAACATATGGACCTTCCTCAATAGTAAGCCAGGCATACATGCTCTTAGACTGGATGAAATGCTTCATTCGAGCCTTCTAAAAAGAGTAATGCTCTCCTGTAATGAGAGGGGTGTGAGCACGGTCCACCCAGCCCGATGACGAATATTTAACCTGATTGTAGGTATGGGCAAAATCCCGACGGAACCGGTAGAAGACCGATTGTGCATACGAGAACTTTGGGCTTCGACTCCTCAATGTTCCCCAAAACCCTAGAGCCCTGACTCCACAATATCTGGAATCCCTGATTTCTAATGATCCTAGAGCCCTGACTCCGCAATGTTCAACTGGAATTCCCAAAAATTCCAGTAATATCCAGAATCCCGGGATCCCCGATTCTGAAATGATCCTGGAGCCCTGACTCCGTAATGTCCAAAACCCTGGAATTCTCAAAAATTCCAGAAATGTTCAAATGTTCTGGAGTTCCCAAAAATTCCAGAAATGTCCGGAACCTCGATTCCATCCCAAATGTTTCAAACCCTAAGCCTGAAAAATTCCGAAAAACGGCATAAAACTCTCCCGAACGAGTTTTTACCGAAAAGTCAAAGTTATTGTACAAATAATGACTAGTTGACCCTCTGGATGACCGCCACGTGTCATCTTCTAGAAGGTGTGATCTAGCCGATCAACTAGATTGCACCTAGTCTAGGCATAGGTGTGATCTAGTCGATCGGCTAGATACACTTATGGTTGTAACTAGCCGATCGGCTAGATTGACACCCCGAGATGCCTATAAACGGGCTCCTCTTCCATTCATTCCGAAGCACCTCTCAAGTTCGAAAACTTCTCGATACTTGACGACAACCTCTCTAAGCCTCTTTTAGCCCTTCTAAGCCTTTTCAAAGCTTTCTAAGTTGTTCTAAAGTCATTCTAGGCATTCTCGATCGAGTCTTTCCCCAGGAAAACTTGATCCCGAAGCTGTCGAAAGACCCTGATCCCTGGGCATCGACTGACTTCACCCTAAGCCCCGCACCTCGGGCAAACCACTGTTAGGATAGTCGAGGTTCCACTTCTAAGCCTCTCCTATACCATTGCCACTCGAGACTCTACCAAAATTCCCAGAGCTTTCGAAATCCTATACCCTCCTATAGCATGGGATTGTCCCCTAAATCTCTGATCCTAGTCGGAATACTGTCCGAGTAAAGATCTAATCTTGTTCAAACATCACCAAAATTCAACCCGGAGTTCTGCCAAAGTTCTCCCAGCTGTCACAACAATCGGTCCAAAACCGGGCCAAAGGAGAAACCCGACCACAAAGAAAGTTAACCTGAGGGTTCTTGGCTATCACGCCCAACTTTATTGCACTGAATGATTGCATCATAATGCATGTGTTCGAGATAATGGTTTTCTCATTGTGAACACACACAAGAACGTACGGTAAGCCTATACCCTACACTGTTTAAATTACGCAAGGTATATAAAGCAAGCATGTAATAAAATATACCCTAGGTATACACATGAATATGAGTCATTTTATGGGATATCATTATTAATGTTGGATCAATGTCATTAGTAAACTTTTTGCGCGAACCCGTTTCTCTGTAATTTCCTGGTTGTGAGCTGAACCAGGTGGCGACTCCAAAACTGTATTTATGAAAACGATTCGCTATTAAGCAATGGGTTTTCCGATCTCTTTTAAACCAAATGTTTTGGCATAACATTGCCACCCCAATGTCTTTTGATGCGAGATACGAGGTATTCAGACCTCGATATCTGGGCCCCTTGGCACGATTCTGACGCAAGATCTCCCTCCCGCTGCGAGCATGTGCCGTGACAGGTAACCCCTATCCACCCTTCAAGTCCGTGGTAGAAAATCCTTTTCGAACATTTTTTCGCCCGCTCCAGTAATTGGCGACTCCCAAAAGCTGATAGGCCGGTAAGTAAGAGAGAAGTGGAAGAGAAGGTTCGCTCGCCCACAGAAATGGCGACTCCGCTGGGGATTCAAACTGATTTTGAAAAAAGATTTTTGAAAACTGTTTTTTCGCAAAATGAAGAAAGTGACATCGATCCAAGTGATAACCCATAAAATGACTCATACAAGATAATATATTGACTGCATTTGTATATTGTGTAGCGACCCGAAAATGGGCTAGGCAAATGCATCATGAGCATGTTGATTA
>CAOJBJ015985374.1:0-12271 GCA_948291685.1 Euphorbia celastroides | reverse complement strand
TTTTTCCTTCCTTTCTTCGTCACTTCAGATCGGAAAATAGCAGATTTTTTTGAATAAAAAATTACAAAATCCTAAGGAGGTTTATGGCCAAGGGGAAAGATGTTCGAGTAAGGATTATTTTAGAATGTACGGGTTGTGTTTGAAAGAGTGTTAATAAGAAATCAACAGGCATTTCAAGATATATTACTTAAAAGAATCGGCACAATACGCCCAGTCGATTGGAATTGAAAAAATTCTATCCCTATTGTTCCAAACATACAATTCACAAGGAGATAAAGAAATAGATGGAATCGATCGCTTGCGTGTTACTTTTTCAAAAGGAAGATTAAACTGATATAAAGAACATATTTTATATATAATAATATACTATTAAGTAAACTAAATGTTTAATATAGCTTATTCTATATTAATATATAGCTTAGTCTATGGTAATTTGTATTTTCTAACTTTATCTTTATAACCATTAGATTGACTTTCAACCAACTAATCTAATGATGATAAAGAATAAAATAAGTATAACTTTTTTAAAAAAACAAACTCACTATAATCTTTACCTTTTAATTTATTATATTTGTCAAATGTATTCGGACTATTTCAAATTTGTCTCTAATTACTTCTCATATTCTTAAACTTTCAAAAGTTACTCTAATCCCTTAAATTTGAAAAAAAAGTGTCTTACCCCTTGAACTTCAAATTTGTATAAATTGATTGCCGATCAGCTAAGTACATTAAAATATCATTTTCTTCTCTGATTTTGATTCTATCTGATCTAGTCCATCATATTTTCTTTACATTTTAAATTATTTGGAGCGATGGTAAGATAGTTTCAATGCAGCCAATAAGCCACGGGTTTGATTCATTGAACTAGTGGTGACAAACAATTGAATTTACTCGCCAAGTACAACCATTTGTGAGTGCCAAATGTTTAGTGGATTGGGTAAATTCCTATATTTTATCAAAGTTTGGACCCTCTTCATCCAATGGTTCATATATATAAATGGAATTTTAAAATACTTTCAGCCTCCTTGAACAATTCTAAAAAAATGCCTCTTAAATGCGTATTACTATAAGCACTAAAAAGGAATTATACAAAAACTATATAGAGCCGCATACAATTCACACAACATATATCGAATAACAACTGATAAATTACATCAACTAAATCTATCACATATATTGTATGCATGAGACCTTTATTTATATAGAATCCGAAACTCCATATACCACAACAAATCACACGCTAGAAATTGCCGTGGCATAACACACATAGATTTGTTGATCAAAATCAAGGGGAGGCTGGAAATTTGAAACTCGGAGTTCGGGGATAGGAAAACGGCGGTGGAGGTGGAAACCATGATGGAGGCAACCTGTAAATTGATGGTACTGGAAAGTCATTCGGTTTCTTCGGCAATGGAGGCAGTTTGAGTTTCGGTATGTAATCATACAGAGAATTCAAATGACGGCCTGCTCCCATTGTCGTTTCCATGCTTGCCATTGCCACCATTAAAATTATAGCCAATTTCAATACACTCAGCAACGAGGCCATTAGGGTTTTCAATAAGATGGGTATAAGTTGATTATAAAACAACTATAGAGATGAGTTTTTATAGATTTTTTTTATAAGTGAATAGTCTGTTAATTCAAAATTAGTTCAGCCACTGAGTTGGGTCTACATTGACTTTATGTTGTACTTTAGTTTATAGGTAAATAGAGCCATGTGGTGAGTTTTATCTAACTTCTAATTTCCCCTAACGCTATCAATTGATTATAATTTTCTTACAATTTGAGCTGACTAACTGTGTGAATAATATAAGACATATAATCGGGTCAAATATACATTTAACATTTTTAAGGAAATTGCATCAGTTTGGCCATATACATTTACAATCCTCTAAACTTGACACTAAATATTTGTTGCCCGTTAATTAGTTTACAAAAGTTCTAAAATACGCCAAAAATTAAGAAAGGCTCAAAGTTCTCCCTTTACTGTTCACGTGGCAGCAATTCATTTGTAATGTGTAACGTAGGATGCAGATGATTACTAATTTGAATCAACAGAGTAATAAGTGTTACGAAGTATATTCCATTACGTCTTTAACTATAAGCTTAAGCATTTGGGATATATTTAATTTCATATTAGGGTATCAAGCCTCTCATACATAGAGTTCAAGAAATCGAATCTTGACAGCTCCATTTATTCAATTAAGTTTCAATGCACGAGTGGATCTACTTTGTACTCGATTCAAATTCAAGAGCCATTTGAGTGTTGAAATCCGAAGTAATATAAATACTACGAATGTGTCATACATGATCAACTTGAACTTTTTAAATAAAACGGTTGCATAACGTGGTATAAGTGCAGCTTAGGCCTAAAGGTCGAGGGTCCAAATCTTTGCAGCTCAAATTATTAAATTAAATTGCAATACATACCAGCACGAGTCTATGTTGTACCACAATAAAAAATAATTTTAGGAGGTCAAATATGTATTTGGTCTTTCGGTTTGTTGTATTAAGAGGAAAGTAATATTATATCTCCGAAGATCTTATATATAGAGCACTAGAACACGATTTTTTCTTTTCATTTAAATATATTCAAAATCGAAAGTATTCACAAAAATTCCGTCTTATTAAATTTTGAATATTTCAATCCATAAAAAAACAAAGAAAGGAACATTTCAAGATGTAGCTAACAACGTGGTGCACCATATACTAAACTAAGCATACAAATACTTAGCAAAATGAGCAAATCTCGTACGGCCTAGTACTAGATCAAACACTTAAACTATAAATATAGCCAACAACATACCATATCTCACCATCAACCAAATCTAAAAATTCAGCCATTTTGAGTAACTATAGCAATGGCTTCTCGTATCTGTTTGAGTTCGATATTTTTGCTCGTTGTATTACTTTCGATCATAGATGTTAGCTTAGCAACTCGCAACATCTTACAACTTTTACCAGACCCAATTGAAGCTGTTAAAGCTGTTCCTAAACCGACAGATGCTATTCCCGAACCTAAAGATGCTCTTCCATTCAAATTGCCCGATCTGAAGAAAATGATCCCGGATGTTATGAAATTGATCAAGGATTTGACTAAGTTTAACATGGCGTTGATCTCAGGGAATACCGCGGAAATTCCGAAAGATTTTTTCCAGATTGTTCCAGATTTTATAAAGGTAGTCAAAGATATGCCGAAACCTAAGATGCCAGGAGTGCCGCCGGAAATTAGTTAGAGATGGAATTAGGGCTAGGATTTGGATTCTCTTTTTATCAATAACATTCAATTGGGAATGGGGGTACTGTTTTTTTTTCTCGGGTAGCAAAGTTCAACTGATCTGAACTTTGATTTTGTTTTGAATTGTTTGTTATGGGAAATAATTCTATGTTGCCTTTATTTCAATTCATATTCATCCCTTTGTTTTCGTTTCTTTTGGCGGATTAAGTGAAACCTTTAAGTCTAGTCATCTTAATTAGATTGACACTTTCTGAATTAGAAGAAGAAAAACTAACCTGTATTTATATTGATAAAAATAATGAAAGGATACGATAATTTTTTTTTCCCATACAGATCAAATAGACATAAAGGGCTTAAAAATCATGATTTTTTTGGTTAAAAGTTCAGACCGGAAAACCAAGCTCCATTATTACTAAAATAAAAACTAAAACAAACAAGACAAGAAATGTAAAAAGAAAATAAACTCAAATGCTTTTAAAAAGCATAGACAAATGCAAACAACAACTCTCAACTAAGAGGGAGAGAATTAGTCAGGTTTTTGACGCATGCATTGAGATGACTGAAGAATAGCGTCAAAAAAATTACAGAAAATGAAGTCCTAGCTACTAGCACTTGAGCTGTAGAATTTGTAGGAACACCATTCGTCTCATGAGCAGAAGATGAATTCCGTCTATATTTGGTCTTAACTACCGACCAACTTCCATCTACATGCATGTGAGTTAGAAGAAGCATCCATTCGAACAGGAAGTGAACCGTAATGACCAATGATTGGAGTATGTTGCTCAGAAACCACCGGTCCTTGCAAACGAAAGTTGGCTTCAAACTAAGTAGCTATATGCGTACTTACCTCGGAACCACGAACCACCAAGTTTGAAGTGGTATCCAACACATTCCTCTAATTATTTTTCGCCTCGGCTGTTGTTTATTCCGAGTAACATCCTTATCAATTTTAGTTTTTCCCATATTCTGCTTATTTTGTTGACAATCCTTTCAAGAATGACCAATTGTAGAACATAGCTTGTAAAATTTGGGCAAATTTTCATCATAAATTGCCACCCGATTTTGTTTTCCTTCCACACCAAACAGTAGAAGGCAAAGTTTTTGTGAGATCCGCTTCAATAAAGACCAGAGCAAAATGCCTAGAGTCTCCATCTAAAGTAACTTTGTCCACCCTAGAAATATTGCCTATCCCTTTAGCTATACAAGCTAAAATAAGGTGTTATCCGTAGATTGCGACAAGGATAAGTCATGCACTAATCGAATCTCTCACTTGAAAACTAGGAAGCAGCCTCGCTCGAATCGCCACATCTACAAGTTGCTTCAACCCTTCGATAGCGAATCGCCACATGTACATTTATCATCACACCTCGACTCCCACGATTTTTCATGTTAATGATGACACATTACTTGCTCTTTCTCTAGGTGGGATAATATCCCTTCTTTTTATTATATATTCATAATTAATTTTAAGTGGGCGTGATATTTATCGGTTTACTTGATTTTCTTTCATTTGTAATTTCTTTCTTATTAATAATTTTATGATTTTATTCGGGTTATCTTGCCACTTGGGGGTGCCAACGTAGATTGCTAAATGTCCACGATTTTATTCAGAAAACTATTCTATTCTTCAGAACCAATATATTAAAATGCCCATAGTTATATGCTCGAAACTACATAAACGCGAATGACAAAATTCAGAATTTGATAGGCACTTGATAAGCTGTTAATGCACTCTCGAGACCCAATGGTGACATATATTCATTTACCATAATTACCATTATATTTTACATTAAATACAATCAGTCCATATATGTCCCAAGAATTTGTCTTTGTTGCACAATAACATGTAGTCAGTCAAAGAGACAAAAACTGCAACTAATTGAGCATGATTATCGTACAGCCAAGTAACACAAAATCAATTCTTTTTAACACTAAAAAGTAGGAAATTCACTTACTAAATATACCACAAACAACAACTATAAATACTTAACACAACATACCACATTTCATCAACCAACAAAAAACATTTCTTTTTCAAGAAAAAAAAACAATCAATTTCAGAATCCATGGCTTCTTTTCATAGCTATTTCAGTTTGCTATTGATTCTTGCCCTATCGCTTTCGGAGCTTGATGTCTCCCTAGCCCGTCGCAGCCTCTTGCAGTCTACTGGATCTAGTTCAATCGGTTCCCTAACCTCAACAGGTTCCAAGACAACAAGTTCTGCTTCTCCAACCGGTCTATCTGGTTCGACCAGTCCTTCAATGCCAAAGAGTTCATCTAGTTCAACCGGTCTATCTGGTTTGGGCGGTCTTTCAAAGCCAGCCAGTTCCTCTCATTCTTCTGGTCTATCTGGCTCGACCGGTTCTGGTCTTGGCCTATCTGGTTCGACCGGTGGCCTATCCGGTTCGACAAGTCCCGCTCTTTCCACCCCGACCCCTACAACTCCTAAACCCGGTTTCCCATTCCCAATGCCGGATTTGAAAAAGATAATCCCGGATATCGTTGCCCTGAACAAGGATTTGGTAGCAATCATCAAAGGGATTCACAGTGGAAACACAGCAGAATTGCCTCAAATTGTGAAAAATCTTATTCCACACTTCAAGAAGTTGCTCGGTGATCTGCCTAAGCCCAAGCTGCCTACTGCTACGAACCTACCAGCGGCTAACACGGTCCAACCTCAACTTGTGTTCTAAATTGCTGATGTGATCTATCATTTGAATTTTGCTCTATTAATAACATCCAATTGGGAATTGGAGTTCTGATTTGTTGTTTGTAATAAAGTTCAATTCATCTCTGCAATTGAACTTCATCTTGTGCTGTAATTTTGAGCAATGTGAAAGTTTAAAATTTTTCTCATCACTTCCTTTTCCCATTTTTTTTGTTCGTGTTTGATTAGCCTATCAACTCGTGTATCGGAAATTCTATTATAGCACTGGACCATTATTTGCGATTGCAATTTTTTTTTGAAAAATCCCTGGGGAACAGAGTATCCCCTGAAAGCTAAAAGATTGGAAAGGAAAAAGTGTTCAGGGTGAGGTTTCCAACTAGATTAGTTTCCCCGCTTGCTTACAAAAAATCCGTTCCTCTTTTATTAAGAGGAGTTGATCTCAAGATGAGAGCAACAACAAAAAAATACAGCCTATCAAGAGTTTTATCTAAAAATAAAAATGGTCAGGTTTGTAAAAATATCCGAGGGCTGAAAATCTACCGCATGTCTATGACTTTTAAAAATGAATATACAAAAATGAATGCTAGAGATGAGCAGGTCCTCCTATTCACACAAATGTTAAACCAAAGACAATTCGAGTTTGGGCAATGCATTTTCTACACTCTTTTTATACACAATTATACACATAGCTTTTCTAACCGTCGGATCACAATTAAATCTATGGTGGTTTCTTAATTACTCTTTCCCCTCTCTTTACCGTCTCTCCGCGCCTTTTGTTTTTGTCCCTCTCTATTCGACGCTTATTTTGGTTGCTGCTACTCGTTGAATCGTCCCTCTTCTACACTGTT
The DNA here is from genome assembly GCA_948291685.1 of Euphorbia celastroides. Lineage (NCBI taxonomy): Eukaryota > Viridiplantae > Streptophyta > Magnoliopsida > Malpighiales > Euphorbiaceae > Euphorbia > Euphorbia celastroides. The sequence continues at coordinate 5,517 of CAOJBJ015985374.1, read as the reverse complement.
TTACTCTTCGATTTCAAATTCAAAAACTGCAGTTTTGTTGTTCCACGTATAAAGAATATTTGCAATTTAAACAACAAAAATTAGAGAATTTATCCTGCTTGTTGTCGATTGGGAACTCGAACACGATTTCTTAGAAATCTCAGTGTAAAGAGACACCAGTTTGTGCTTTTCGGTCAACCTCTTCTTACTGAGCAGCAAATTTCTCGTTGTTGTTCCACCGATGCAGAAATGTACACTTGCAGACTCATAGTTAATTTTTGGTTTCTTTTGTGCGATTAAACAATAAAAATTAGAGAATCCAAAGTAAGATAGGAAGGTGATTATTTGACGAGCTACACAAATTTTATGGGTCTGCAAGTGTTCTTTAGTTTGCTGAATCAGAAAATTTTGTCAGCATACGCAAGCGTTGCTCTCACTGTGGAGAATTGCCTCTGTGTTTTGTTCATGCCCATTGATAACTCTTTCGTCATTTAGTTAGTACATTACTATGTCTCTTTTATTCAAGAGTTCGTTTATCTAACTAAGAATATCAAAACATGTGTTGCTTCTCATTATATGCTAATGGAGCATACAAACATGGCAGTGCTTGTTGGTTGAAATTTCAGTGGCATTAGTTTCTAATTTTTAGTTGAAAAATTTCCATCTTTTAGTGCCTTGATGTAGAGGCATCAACACTATGAGATCAATGTTTCGCGTATCATATGCAATTTAAGATTGGTTTTTGTTGTCATGTTGTTTAATTTACAAGTTGAGTCGTTGAGTGACAGTGTAGTAACAAATTATAATGTGCTAACAAATGGAGATAATTAGTTGGTATAATTGAACATAAAGAATCATGTTTTTTTATGTGAAATCACTGTTACAAGGAGGTCTTTATTACCTGGATGAAACCTCACTGTCTAAAAGACAAAACAACAGGTTTTTACATTCCTATGCAAAAAGAGAGAAAATAACTTAGAACTCGTAGCTCTACAAAATAAGTGAAACGGACATGTGAATCTCATAGTGGCGCTCAGTCTCTCAACTTTGCAGTATAGTCAAACAACAAGATTTAAAGATATTGCGATAGTCGGGTCCCGTTGTTCCTCAGTATGTCGATGCCTGCCTATTTTCAGCAATATCAGCTTGTTTCCAGCTTAATCCTATCGAGCTATTTGATTCCCTAATCAGCGACATCTAATGGATCGGTTCACAATTCTGAATAGCATCCTGCAACTTTTTGGTTCGATGAACTGTATCAAAGTAATATTCATTGCCATCGAGAAGCTATCTTCCCACTGAAGTACTCAACCATATAATCATTCAACTGCATTGCCAAAAAATTATGTTAGCATGAAAAGAAACAAAAAGATGGAGAGTGGAGAGAGTTAGGTAGACACAAGGCATTTCCTTTTCTTTTCTCTTGATTTTCCTAATAATGCCGACAAGCCCCCATTCTGCAACTGGAGGAAAAGACACCCAGAAAAGCATCAAGGTCCTTTTTTTATCATCTCTTTGGCAGCTGCTTCTGCATACCATTTACATGCTTCTACATAATGACCAAAAAGGTCATCAAGGACTGCATAATGTTTTTGGAACTCATTAGTTGGTGGAATGAAACAAAGTGGATTTTTTTCTGAAGTAAAAACATTGTTTCTAAAGAAAACAGCAATCTAAAAGCTAAAATTAACAAGAAAACTTCACAGCCAAACAGGAACTTCATAACTCATGGCCTTTAATGAAAACAATAAGCTGAAAAACATAATAGCTGTTTACACGGACTCTATAAACGACTCATTTGCAAAGCAAGTTAAATAGCCCCAACAAAAATTACTAATGTTTTGTTCTGATTAATGCTCATATCATGTTAATCTGCAATTGAAGCATATCGAGTGATACCTGGATTGTGATACCAATGAAATCTGGTAGAAGCAAGGCTCTCCAACTCCTGAATCCGAGACTCCGTTTTATTTCCAGGTCCATTTACCGTCGTCACAACCTCGGGAGAAAATGGCCCACATTGAAAACTTTTTGTGCTGTGTCCGTTTTTAGTATCTTCTCGTTACAACTACTAAGAACTGAAAAAATTTTCTCGTTCTGATTTGAGTTCCAACCACCTGAAAGCTAGTTTCATGCTCTCTTGATGTTTTCTTGGTTTTTACTTACAAAATGACCACGAAAAAATTCATCAATGGACTCGATTACTGACTTTCAAAAGAAACCAAAGACTATGAACATCATATCCGAAAGAAAATCAGTTGCAAATATTGTTTATACCTGGAACAACGAAACTGCAGTTTTCGAATTGAAATCAAAGAGTAAATCAACGTAGAAGAGGGACGATGCAACGAGTAGCGGCGACCAAAACGAGTGTCGAATAGAGAGAGGCAAAAACAAAAAAAGCAGGAGACGGTAAAGAGAGGGGAAAGAGTAATTAAGACTAGGACCGTCAATTTGATTGTGATCTGACGGTTAAAAAAGCTGTGTGTATAACTGTGTATAGGAGGAGTGTGTCTATATAGCCCGACCGAAATTATAATCTGCTGTTTTTAGAGAAAGTTTCAAAATATAATTTTCAGAAAATGTAAGATGAGAAAACAAATACCAAACAGATACTTAGTTGCTCAACTTGCTTTTTTCTCGACTTCCTAATGTGAAGTCCTTGTTTTGCCTCGTGTCGCCAACTTTTACCCTTCTTTGACCTACCTAAAAATCTTTTTCATCTTTCATCAAAAATAAAAGAAATCCTCTTCATCTCTGCATTTTCTGTGTAAAACTGACCGACACCCATACTCATCAACCACTTAAGCACGTTTTTAAAAAATAACAAAAGTTAAGCCTAAACAAAGCTCAATTCTTATTTAGGTACAGAAGTCATCTGTGTATACCAAGGCAAGGAAAAAGGTATAGCCATAGTTAGATATGGTCTGCAACCATTTATAAACCGTGTAGCAGAGTATAAAAAACATTTCAGTTCGCTTCATATATCAAACCACGCCTAAGAAGAACTGGCACCAAAAACCCGAACCCTCTGCTCGATGGGGACCCGGCAGCAAGGGCATTTAGCTTTGCCCTTCTTGCCATAAGAGTCACTGCAACCGGCACACATGACTAGATGGGCACAGGGGAGGAACACAACCGAGACTTCCTCTTTCATGCAAATGACACAATCCCGATCACATTTGGCACCTTTTTCAGAAGAGACCTCCAGATCTTGGAGCAGCTTGGCGATTGTGTCTCCTCCTTTGGGTTTTGTCTTGTGGGGCTTTGCTGCAGGTGCTCCATTGAGGTGCTGTTCTGCCAGATCAGCTGATGCTTTTAGGCGGGAAATCTCCTGTTCTAGCCTTTGAAGGTCGTCCTTCTGGCGCTGGAAGTCTATCTCGATTTTCAACCGCAGTGACTCGAGCTTTCTTTTGTTGTTTGCATCTGATGCTTCCTTTGCGAGTCTCTCGGACTCTAGCTCTTCTGCTGCCTGCTCCCTTGCCTTCACTGTTTCCTTCCACTTTTCCTGCAACAACAGTAGATTATAGAGCAAGTGAACTGTGAATCAAAAGTATATATACGGAAGAGACAATCAGGTAATATCTAAGATCTAACAAAATGGTAATGACTTGAATTAGACAAATGACATGAGACAAGAGAGCTTCTAACTTCCCGTCTCGTGTCTCTATATAATGGCAACAAATTTCAAATACCATCAAGCCTAGTTCGGAAATACGAATAGAATCACATACCGAAGCACCAAAATCAATTGAGATAAAAAAACCAGAAAAATCATATTCATATTCAAAATGAAGTATTGTGACAAAGACATGGAAGAGAAAACTTAACTATTTCAAAGACAGTACAGCATTTAGAGAAGCATGAACATTAATGGCATACAAGGCACACGATTATGTGAAGCATTAAGAGAAGATGTCAAAATATTAATTGTGATTCAGGAATAATTCATTGTTGGAGAGATCAATCTCAAGCCATTGCTCAAAACTAAACATAATTATCTCCTCTTATACAACAAAAATGACTATTTTGAAACCAGTCTAACCAATGGGAGATACAAATCGACAAATCAAAGATATAGAACAGACAAAATTAAGGTGAACCTAAGAAGAAATGTTTGAATGAAGATTTTGATAATCTTCTCCCCTTTTGAACACTTCTATACAAATCCCAATTGCAGTGTCAAACATACATTAACACCTGTTATTTCATTTCATATTAACTGCAACAAGGGGAAAATGCAGTTGCTCTTTCTCTTATCAGGAGAGAAAATGAGGTAAACACCAAAAACTAAACATCAATCGTTTTTCGTCGTTAATTTGTGATGAGGAGAGAAAAACATGACCGACAAAGAAGCAGCAGAAGATGAAAATTTTATATTTTTTACAGATAAAAATAGCAAAGGTATCTTCCCAAAAACCATTTGCACTACTTCGACCTATAAACCACTGTCAACATGAACCAACTCAATCGATCCCTAAGCTAGATTACAGCAAGTAATGCAATAAACTTCTCTTGGTGTTCTGTGCAGTACAGGAAAGGCATAGCATCCCATAATGAGCCCCTTTTCCATACAGGCTGGATACCGAGGACAAATATAATGGAACAACTCATCAAAAAGTTGATGGCTCTAAGTCTTCAAACTTAAGGACCTCATCCTCCACTAAAAAAAATTTTAAGAAGAAAACACGGTCATGCAAAAATTGAACCTTCAACCATGTTGCATTGTGGATAGAATGTCACGATATTTTCATAATCACTTAATTTCATTAGCTTTGTCTACCCTCTTCAAGTTACCATATCCAAATGATACGGTTAAATGCTGATGATAGTCGTATTACCGTGTTTTCTCCAATCTACAAACTAGACAATGAGGAAATCCAGGCACTAACGAAAAATGTACATAAACTATGCAGTGGACATAAAAAGTTAAATATCTGGTCATAGAAAAACCAACATTTCTTATTAAACAAAGAAATATGTGAATGCTATGAAAAAACGGTGACATAGAAGCGTGACTAACTAAGAACATAACTAATGCACAAGCACACATATGGTTACAAATTGTTTATTAAAAGCAAATCGCGGAGCGAGATGCATGTAAAACGATAGATATATTACACACGCAGGAGTACAGATGTAAAATACCTCAGTTTCCTTCTGAGCCTGCTCAACCATAGCCAAACACCTCTTCAACTCCTTGATCTTCTCTTTTTCATCTGCAATCTCATCCTGCAACTTAGCTTTCTGTTTCTCCCAGGCCAACAGTTTCTTCAGACACTTCTTTTCTCTTTTGGCTGCCTCCAAGCATGCAGCCACCGACTCTGAAGCACTCAACTTAGAAGCCTCCATTTCTGCTCTGATTTCAGCATTCTCTGTCTCAAGCCTTCGCACAGCACGATTTGCCTTTTCCACTTGATCACTTGCCTTCTTCATAGCATTCTCCATCTCTGTCAGCCTCTTCATTGTTGAATCCTCCAGATTCAGTTTCCCTTTCTTCAATCTCTGTGTTTCTTCCCTCTCCATTCTCAGCAACTT
>CAOJBJ015982879.1:0-10880 GCA_948291685.1 Euphorbia celastroides | reverse complement strand
CTATCTGGTCCTTCTGCTTCTTTTCTTTTCTATTTACCCCTAACTTTATTCTTAATCTTCTCCATTTCAAATTTGTTTGGATTGAGTCCCTGGATTTTATAATTGAACCAATACAGCTCCTTTTCGCTTTTATCCCGTTACTCTATTTTATATGCTATTACAGTTGGAATATTTGTTTGTTGTTTGTGTTAGAAAAGGACTCAATCGGCATTACTGACAACAATTGTGTAACCGAGGAGCACTGTTCTATAAACTTAGAAAGTTCACGGTTAAATATGAAATTTCCATTAGCCTTTCTAATAATTTCTCCATATTTTAGAATCTGATTGCATTTAGGGTTTCCTATTGATTATTATTTATATGTTGATTTTGTTTTGCATGTATTTTGTGGGTACAAAACATCTTGCATGATCTACCTTTGGTTAAATAATAAAATCTTTCTTGTAATCACCTTTCAGTTTTCGTGCTACAGATTTCTAAAACCTGATAAATAACTGTGAGATCGTCCATTGAATAACTATTGTTAATGGGGAACTTTTTTTTTGTATGTCTAACAAAAATGCTGAGGTTTTCTCAAATACGATATTACGCCTGATAATGTTGCTCTTAAGCCCCCTTTTTGAGCGGCAAATAGACCCTCTTAAATTTGCAGAGCCTCCTGCTCTCTTTTGGCTACTTTTGTTTTTAGTGGCATGGTGCACCTGGTGTTTCGAGCGCAAAAGTAGCTCTATTTGTGAAAATATAAGAATGGAATTTTTACTGTTTTGAAACAAAGGAGGACGAAGGTGGTTTAGATGAAAAAGAGACTTGAGTTATATGTCCAAAAGCGCAAGGTTTACCACTGGATATTAATGAAATCTTTTAGATGTATTAGGGTTTTAACTTTTAAGTAACTGATGTTTTTTGCAAACTTTTAAGTCTCATACACAGTTGCCTGTAAGTTGAATAATGACATTGGGACTACAGAGAATTTGGTCATTGGTGCTCTTCAGTTTGCTTTGATTAAGATTCAAAAGAAAAATTGAAAAGATGGAAAGGATCCCTACAAATTTCCTCATGGAAAGCATGCTGCGCTGAAACAAATTGATGACATTTGATTATAGGTGGCCTAGAGTTCTCTTGACGAGTGGGAGTCAACAAATGTGGAACAATGGAAAGATCTAGCAGTTCATTATTCACTGCTGGATTTTATCCATATAACAGCACTATTGCACTTCTGTAGGATTTGTGAAGTATTACAAATAAATTATTATCTTTCAGACTTCTCTCCTATTGTACATTTACGGAGTTATTAGAAAAGACCCCATTAGCCAAATCATGATAAGTGCGTTGAAATGTGAATAGAAAAAATTGTAGTCCGACATATCAAAATTATACGCGATTATTCAAAATAATAAAAATATGTGAGAGGGAGAACTGTCCCATACAAAATGCAATGCATTTCTGGAGAAGTTTGGAAAGCCGAACTCCAAATGCATATCTGGAGCACTTTGAAGAACCTAGGTGTATGTGCATATGAGCAACTTCTTTGGTTTTTTTAGTTCCCTTTTTCTGCAGTTTCAATAATTGACTCTTCACTTAAGGACCTTGATCTGCTAGCCCTGCTATACACAAGATTCTTTGTATATTTTATGTCAGTATAATAATTGGTGGGACATTATAATCTTACTATTACACCAAAGGAGCGCATCTAGTTTTGAGCTTCTGCTTTCTGATAGTCACTGCTCGTTAGTAGGTGATCTGTTTCTTGTTTGAATTCAGTGGCACGAGTGGTTGTTTTTTCGCGCTTAAAATCTTAGCCAATGTTAAGTATCTTCAATGCTCAGGATAATGAAGCAGTATTACGGATGGCTAATTCCAGTCATTTTGGTAATTGTTATCAATAATGGGATGGAGGACTCACAGTGCATTTCTGAAAAAATTGTGCAATTGCGCTTACATTAATACAAAGAATAAACCCCACCCCACCCATATGTGGACTCGAAGCTAGGACTCCATGGATCCTAGATCCAGTGTCAACCACTAGGCTAAGCCTTTCACTGTTTAATTTGACTAGACTCAGTAGATTCTTTGTGATAATTTGACTGCAAATTTAGAAGGGACCAATAATTTCTCATGGCCTATCTGTACTAAAAGTAATGTCAAATATGATATCTATAAATCAAGATTAGAAGAGATATAGATTTTAGTTTATAGATTTGGTCCATCGGTGTACATTAATTGTGCTAAAATTTTATTAAACATTAAAGTTGGATAAGGGGAGCCAAGTTGTCTTTGTGTTACCAATAGGTCAAGAGTTCGATCCAACTGTGAAATCAGCTACTGAAACTTGGGTCATTGTAGGCTGCTATGACTCACCTCCCAGACTACAACCCTTTCCCGAGCTCTGTGTGATTGAGGGATGCTTCATGCTCCTAGTTTCTCTTTTTATTCAAGGTGCATAAGGAAGATTCTAGTTAAGGGTGGTTTCGGTTTTTGTTCAATTAGCACTTAAGATTCTAGACTGTCAATTCCTATAATACACAAACTCTCCTGTCAGGAAGTGATCCTGATCTAATTATTGAATTAAAAGGATAAGAACTATGAGAAGATTAGCAAGAGAGAAAGAAAGAATTAGAGAGAAGAATAGAAGAAGGAGAGTATAAGTGAGTGGAAATATTCTTATTATTCATCTGTTATCTATTCAATACATTGAACAAGTATTTGTACTAAAATTCTAATAACAACCCAACTAACAATCCTAACAAACTGCCACATCAGCTCTAAAACCAGGAGCCACATGTCGGATTTGTGTCCGACACTCCAATTTGTTAAGGGGCGCGCCACGCCAGTTTTTTACGGACACTTCTCAACACTAAAGAGCACCTTTTATCTTTAAGAAAAATTGGATCAAATAAAATAGCAAGCATCTTCATGTGTTGGAGTACTTTTTCCTTTTCTAACTTGGTGAATAAGAATATATTACTACCAAAATGCGTGGAGGATCTTGTTTATGTCCAGAACAATCTTAGATTGTCACCTAGGAGTTTTTCCCAATACCGAGAAGGAAAATCTAAATATTGGGGTCTAGGTGGAGATGTCTTTGGAACTTTAAAGGAACTTAATGTGATTGAATTGCTCAACTTTCTCTAGATGAAACCGAGTTAGAGAAAGTTACATTTTTAAGTGAAGATGTGGAGAAAGGAGAATACAAGCTTGTTTCATTAATTATTTACCTATTTTAGATTTTTTTTGTTATTTTGTAAGACCAAATTATTTTGGATGACATGAAGTCTATTATTTATTAATATCTATGTAATTGTGGACAATTTTACATTCTCACAATTTTCTTTCACAGTGTCTCCGCTGTGTCCAAATGCATATTTTTTGAAAATTGCTGTGTCTTTGTACTTGTATTGTTGTGTCGGACACTTGTGTGTCTGACAATAATGCGTTGATGAATGCCTGTTCCTATCTTTTTTCTGCAACTGTCGTTGTTTTGGAATGAGAATAAGAGCTTAAATGATAATATTATGACTAGCATCTTAAAGGCTGGAAAAAGTGAATGCACAGCCAAAATCAAGCATCAATGTTCCCACTGGATGGATTTATGTGAAGAGGTCAAAGTGTTATTTTTCTTGTTTTGTGTTTTTGATGGGATGGATTTACTGCAACTTTGATTCAGTACTCACTGGTTGGCAATAGTTATTAATTCCTCTATATAAAATTGAATGGTTGAATAACTTGAGAGTGAGCATACACCGGAAGTGACTTGTTTTACAAATTACAAGTTCTATGTTATAGAAAAAAGCGATCTGAAGTTGGAGTAGATAATTCACTTGGAAAACATATTTTTTTATGTTGCCAAATGCCAAAGGTGCAACGATAATTATTTTCTGATTTTATCAGATTTTCAATATGAACATGGCACTTGGATGATAGACCTGGATGTTTCTATCTATATTGTCTAGGTTTCATTTTAGCAGTAGTTATTGTTTTATCATTGGTTCTCTAGTTAATAAATCAACCCTCATACTAGTTATCCTCTTTGTCTTGTTCATTCCTCCATCTTCTCTTTTTTGTCTCTTATCGTCTAAATGTGATTTAATGACAGTTTAGGCCTGTAAGATACTATACGTAATAAGTACGCTTTAGATTCACTTGCCGTTTTAATTTACCATTTGTTCTGAATACATAAGTTGTAAGTGTTTTTTAAGAAAGTTATAGGTTTATTTCTTGGCGTGATGTTTGGGAATGAACACCTATATGTTTACAGTATCAAATATCTTATGCTAAGAAGTTTTGGTTGCTGGAGCTGTGGAAACAAATTCCTTGAAAGTTTTGGTTGCTGTCCAACCGAACTGTCTTGTTAATCCCCTTTCTCTTGCTGTTTCCTATATCTTTTCTATGTTTTTCTTGCTGTCTAAATGAGATTCAAAGACAGTATAGGCTTAGAAGATAATAAGCATGTCCAAGGAAGTTCATTTCAAAAATTCGGTTGCAGTTATCATTTACAGTTTGGTCTGAAATATTAATTAAATACTATGTTTATTTCTCTTCAATTAGTTCATGTGAAGCGAAGATAAAGGAGACTCGAGACTTTCTATTAATAGCTAGTGGACTGCTTTCTTAACATTTATGCTGACTATGCACAATATACTTGTTGCTTCATTGGCAATTATTTGTGAAAATACATTTAATCAAATGATTGGGGTGCAGAGATTTGGGATGCTCTTAGAGCTGCACCAGAAGCTGATTTATCACTTGCACAAGCCATAGTGGATAATGCAGGCGTCATTGTTCAAAGTGCTGATTTGACACTTTGCTACGATGAAAGAGGTACTTCACCCCCTCTTCATTTCTCAGCTATCAGCTTTTGTTTTCAAGTTATAGCATGCCATTCTGCAGTTTTCTGTTAACTTGAACTTGCAGGGCACTTAGGGCCTATTTAGTATTGTTGTCCCAGCTGCTGTCACAATGAGTTGCTCTTACAAATTTTTCATAGAACAAATTTTGGCTTTGGACGATACATTTTGGTCCTCCATGCGAATTAAATATGAATTGTCTGATCAACTATTCCAAAACCAAAATCTGATGTTTTCGGGAAAAGCTTCAAAATTGAACTTTTAGGGAAAGCAATGAGCATTTCGTGACATGAAAGCATTCACAAATACATAATGCTGGTTTTGTAATTCATAAAATTGGAGTTGCAGGTGCCAAATATGAGCTGCCCACGTACGTAATCAGCGAGCCAACCAACTTAATCCGGGACACTTAAAAGAAAGCAGGGACTGCACGGGCGAACATGTAAATTGTGTATATTATTTTCTATTGAAAAAGATAGGCGATTATTTGGGTTTTTTTTCCTATTCAACTGTAAAATTCTGCTGTCAACTGAACAATGGCCAACAATTGTTCAGATCTTGAGGGAACTTCCATAACCCCTTGTTGGACTACTTATTTTGTTATCAGGAACCAATAACCAGACCACATTATATGCACTTTTATTGTATTATATCTTATCATATACTGATGGCTTTGCGCGGTTGAAAGATACTGCATGTATGCGTGTATGTTACTGCAATTACCTTTGCTGAAAACAAATTAGCAGCATATCAATTCAGGTCATGTTGAAGTCTAGTAATGGAACCAAGTTACCGTCTGTTAACTTGTAGCTTATATGTCAAGCAGAGATTAACAGCTCTTTATTGTCTTCAGATTAATTGTTAAAACGTGTCGCAGATAATTGTTAGGTGAGCATATCATAGTATTTATGTGTCAAATTTGAAATTGTTTACTGCAGCCTAAGCAGCTTCAGAACCAAATTACGAAATATGCTTTAGTTGAACCAGAAAAGTTTTCAGAATTAGATTGATTAAACTTCCCTTCCACCTCATCAATATTGGGATTTTCGTATATTTGTAAATTGTATCAATGAAATACAGGAAATTATGAAAAAATTATGTAGCCTTTAAGTGTAAAAACCAGCCATTGAAAAAAGCATAGATGTTACATGGCCTGTATGTGAAACACGCAAAGATTTGGCCTTCACTTGTAAATAGATATTCAATGGTCAAAAGCGCATTAGTTAAGGTCCACACTTCCTTAATTAAGACATTATATGCTGCTGTTTAAGCAATTTGGTGAAGAAAGGCAATATCCATTTCCATCACAATAAACGAAAAAATAAAATAAAAGAGAATGAAAGGGGTCAATACAACACATTGCTAATATGTAGAGGCAACTTCAAACTTTCTTAAAGAAGGATAGAATATTGCCTTGCTTAGGATCCTTATTTGCTCCCTTTTTGTTCCCTTTTCCTCCTGTATTTCCTATTGCCGGCGATTTCTTCATTGCAGCTGCCCTGCAATTTCACACCATATCCATCCGTTCAATCAAACTAGAACCATACATAACATAAGATACTTTCATCTTCGCTTAAAATATATAGCTCCCCTTTAATAGTTTTCACAAATTATGAAGCTGTAATGATTTTAATTCATAACCACATATTTGAAGAAATTACATCTCTTCGGTTTGTGCAACTAAGTAAGACTAATCTAGTTCTTTTCTTTATGTTGCTAGCAATATTCCTTACCTGTTGACGTTTTCAGCTTTCTTCATAGGATTACTTTCCGCTTCCTTTGTAGTGTCAATCTCAGCATTCTTTACCGAATTACTGTCCGCTTCCTTCGAAGCATTGCTTTCAGCTTTCTTTGTTTCTGCCTCCTCTCCCTCCCATCCAACCTCATTTACTGCACCCACCAAAACAAAATTATCACCTAACATTTGAGGCTAAAAAAAGTATACCAAAGACGGTGTCATTGATAGATACTTCAGCTCATTTTCTGACATGAAATAGCGCTCCTACATTTTCTCCAGCCGTGCAAATGAGTTAATAATTCAGACATGTAACTATCAAGATCACACTCGCTTTTAACTTCAATATAAGTTTCTATTGCAGAGTTCTGCTTTACATGACAATAAATAAAAATGGAACCATGAACAAAACAATAGCCAAATCAATATTTCAAGAAAATAATCCAAACCATGGAAATTTCACAAAAAACTTCCAAACAGAGAAGCTGAAAAAGAGTTCGAGTTAATAATATTTGTACCTTCTCGACCACGGTCATCAATGCGGGTTTTCAATACTTTTCTTCTCTTATCTGAAACTGGAGCAGCTTTAGCAGCTGTATCTGCTTTAACAGTCTCCTTGGGTAAGTTTTTCAAGTTAATACTCTGGTCAGAAATCGAACAACTTTTTGCTAATGCTTCATTAGATGCTCTGTCAATTGACTTCTCTTCCTTGACTTTCGGTTTATCTTCAGTATGCTTATCGACATGGGACTTTTCATTAGATGAAAATTTATCCACTTTCCCCTTTGTATGATTCGGGGATTCGAGGCTGACTGCATCTTCATACTCACCATCTGAGAAATCAAGAACCACCCGCCTTTTTCTGCTGCCTTCACCATTAGAGTTTCTCTTGAAATTGACACCCTCAGCCTCATCATCACTAATCGGATCCTTAGTCGCTTTAACATCACCGCTTTTAGCACCTGTACTGGCTGATAACACAAAAGAAGACATAAATAACAAAAGCAAGAATAAGTTACTAACTTCAGAATAGAAGTTTGCCACACGAAATGAACACAATGCAGAAAGATGAAAAACAAACCAGTAGGATTTGAATCTTCTGCAGAAGCAGAGGAAAGCTTTGACTTTGTTGATGCACGACCCCACAAACTTGCCAAGGAACCTCCATTCCCTGTGGAACTCTTATTATTTTGATCCATTTTTCCATTAACAGGGACGAGGGGGGCTTCTTCCTTATCTGCAGGGGGCTTGGAGGCCGGATTGCTATCCCCTGTTCCATGATTTCTATCTGTTACATCTTTCACCAAATTTGTGGGTTGTGGAACTTTGACATCTGATTTCCCACCTTTGATATTCTGATCCACTCTACTAGTTTCATGAGCAGGTTTTCTGTTCGATGGCCCAGTGGCTCCCATATTTTTGGGCTGTGAAGGTGCATCACCAACAGGAGAACCATCAGTCTTACACTGTACAAAGGGGTTAAAAATTCCGCCAAACCTGGTGAAAAGAGGAAAATATTAGGCATCATTGTCAAAGGAGCATGGTACCTTTTTTGTTTGTATATGTGCACCGTTGATCCAAAAATGCAGAGATTTGATCATTAGAAAAAGGCTTATGCTGCACTTCCTAGATGATAGTAAAGAATTTAAAGAACATATAAATAGCCTTTTCCTCCATTAAAGATTAACATTTCGTTTCAAAGATGGGAACCTCCAGTCCCAGCATATTTCAACCCGGTGAAGATTTGAGAACTTGTAATTTGGACAATAGTAGGGTCTTCTAGGTCAAAAAAGAGAAAGCAGAGAAGAACAAGAAGCATAAAAGGGAATTTGACAGATATTTATGAAAGATAAATGAGCTATAGTCAACAAAATTTCTTAAAATATTAAAAAAAAAATCAATCTACACTTAAGCTTTAAGCACTTGAAACCCTTCTGAGAAGTACTAATTTAGTCCTCAGTCATTATTCTGTTTGACAAATCTTTACTTTTCTATCTTAAGAAATATACATTTTTCAGAACACTTTGAAAAATTCTGAAAATCAATAGCATTTTACTCCTGAAAAGATAGCAAATCAGAAATGACAACTGTTCCTCACGCCACCTATAAATTCTTTAAGAACAAATCTTCCCTACTTCAGTTTCCCAATGACTTTGCTCATTTGCTAAATCATTACGAATCCCAGAAAGAAGCTGGTCAACACATCATAGCTACATTAATGTATTTCTTTAACAAAAGACAATCAATCACATGAGTGACCTCACAAGCTTGATTCAGCCAAGCAACTATGGGATCAGACAAAGGGTAAATGTTTATATTCCAGTAATTGGAAATCAATACAGAAGCCTGAAGCCTGCAGAGAAAGGAACACATTTTGGAAAAAAAAAACAACACACCTGTTATCTCTCAAGCAATTTTGGATAGCTGAAGGCTGCTTAAAGAGTTCTTCAGCTTGTATAAATTCACCGTTCCAAAGCGCAGCTGGATCGTTTGGAATTTCAACTTGCACACTATAGACATGTACTGAGCAATTGCCATCAAATTCTTGTTTAGCTTCTGAAAATTACAGAAGTCCGAGTCAATAGAATTTTACTTGATTCAGTAACATATTGCAAGTATCCAGCACCAGTGTAAATTATGGCTTTGCCCACTACATTTTTTATTGAAATGCAATACTTCAAGTATATATATGAAAACCAAGTTCATGCATGGGGGCTGATAAAGAAGTTGTATATAACCATCATAAGCACACTCTTTGGGTTTCTAGGTCTACGCCTTAGCATAGAGAGCCATAGGTGGAAAAGTTTTCTTTAACCCTGGTTCAGGAAAAAAGGAGTTTGTGATGCTAAACTATGAACCAAGAACGCTGTTGATATATAATCTACAATAAATTCTTTATGCATATGGTAGAGTCATGTTAATGATGGTTCTAAACTTCCTTTCCAATTCCATCCAGCTGATCTGGAGAGAAAGAGGATTCAGGACAGTTAAAGTGGGGGTTGAGGCACAAACATTGGTGCATATCAAACCCAAATATCAGAAAATCATGCAATCTTTAGTACTATCAGAGCCAACTGTTATATTTGATAGTGTTCTTTGTAACTCCCTTCCCTTTCTCCCTTCTCCATCATCCAGAACACAAAACTCCTATCACATTCCATTGTGAAAGCAAAATGAAAAATATAGATCAAAGATCTAACCTTGAAGGTTGGAATCAGAAACAAGCTTTACATGGTAACATTGAGGATTGCTTTTCACCCATCCACACAGAGCATAAACTACTCGCAGACCAGTCCTATGTTTGTTCACAAACTCCTGAAGCAGCCTATAGGCAGAAAAACTATCAATCAAAAAAGAATTTGTACAAGGACAATAAGAGACATCATCATGACCACAATGAGAAGAAAAGTACCTCTTAGAAACCTTAGATGACACTGAAAAATTGCGACTCAGCCACTTGTATGAAACCTGAAAAGTTACATAATGTACAATCAAATTTTACAACACTTGGAGCTTTTAAGATTCAGTTCAGTGAAACGTGAGCAAATCATGATATTTTCCACATAGTTCATTATGCGAGGAATTAAATTCTGTCGATTGACAAGAGTTTTAAAGAGACTCTCATTTATAATTGAAGCTTGTGGAGCAAATTTTCAAATGAGTTAAAGACAAGAGTAACTTTTAAAGTTCATATCAAAATCACCAAACAATAATGTGAATCGGGAAACATCTATCCAGAAGCTGCACATGGATAGCACAAACAGTTGAATATCATAAAAGATACACTTCCGTACATCATAGTTTCATGTTCGTAATAAAAATTCAAATAATTAGCTAAAACCAAAAAACAAAACAATTAGAAAGAAAAAACATATTAACAATTGTTTGCATCTCACAGGATCTATGAATGACATGCATCAAACTGCCCCTTCAGCATAAAAGACAAAAAATGTTTGATTTAAAGCTAAGGGATCCTTAATCTCCTTTTAAACCATCCATCCCATGTTCTTACATTTACCTTACTGAACCCTGTATCAAATTCAATTGGCAGAAAACCTAACTAATATGGCAAGCCAAAAGCATAAAAGCATATTTCATCTCCATAAAAAGAAACCATAAATTTTAATTAGAGGATCACTAAAAGCTTTGAGAGTTCTTAGTAGAATGGAATGAAACAGAGCTCCACCCTCAGTGAGATCTATCACCATAGAAAAATGGATCTCTCAATAGATCTCGCTATATGAATCATACAAAAGATGTTCACAAGCCGTCATGTTCAGAAAAGAAATTTCTTTCAAACG
>CAOJBJ015963268.1:0-19777 GCA_948291685.1 Euphorbia celastroides | reverse complement strand
GTCATTCCGTGTTTTGCTTCGCGCCTCCCACTTTTTCAGAATGCATTAAATGCGCGCTTGTCCTTTCCTCAGACCGCATTAAATGCGATGTACTTCTTATCAGAAGTGGACAACTGGACATAAAACAAAACTAACTTTTTGTGGCAGCGCTTATGTCCTTATCAGCGGCATTTCTTCTCAGTGAGCTTTTCCAAAATGCTTCATTGCGTGACTTCTTTCGCTGAGAGTTCCTTTACGCCAGAGAAAAATGACCTTCAGCGAGGCTTTCGGTATCAACGAGACTGGTCCAATAGTGTTTTATGAAGATATCGTGTCTTGTCTGGATTTTGATTGGTCGTTGTCTGTTGAAGTGATCAAAATCACTTTTAATATCTCTCTTGAGAATCTGGTTGAAATTGCTGCAAATCACTCAACTCTTGGTATGGTCAGCTGCAACAATTGGGTGTGGTTGATGAATGAGTAGTAGATGAAATTCGTGTATCTTTTAACCACTATCAAAAGAGGAACACAAATTGTAAAATGACATCAAATTGAAAGATTGACGGGTCAAGTTTACATTCTTTTTCTAAATGATAAAGCAGTTTTGTATTTGAAGTCATATACAAAATTGCTTTATCATTAAAAAAAGAATGTAAATTTTCATCATTTATTCGGCTCATCAATGAGGTTCATTAAACTGCCAAATCAATGCCTTTTTAAAATAGATGTTTCTCTTATATTAGTTGTTGAAAAGGTGCACGAATCATAACTTCTGCTCCTTCGGTGCTTCAAAAGCACTTGATTGCTGCAACTAACCATACTAGGGGTCAAGTGATTTGCAGCAACCTAAGCCAACTTCTCGAAATAGATACCAGAGGCGGTTTTGATTCCTTCAACATACAACATTCAATCAAATTCCATTCAAAAAACGATATCTTCATTACAGATATTCCAAACATCTTCCAAAATCTAAAAATCAGAAAGTTGGTATGACAATCGCAAACACAATAACTAAAGAGACTTGAAACATCAACCATATAAAACACTTCACAAGTTTATCCAACTATTCCTAATAGTCACCTTTACAATATTACAAGAACCTCAACAAAATTATGAACAGCATATAGGCAAGATGCTATATACATGTATAATATAACCCGACTCAAATCCATCAAAACTCATTGAGCGTAGTTTTATTATCGAAACTCAAGCTCAGCCTAATTACCTATTAAAAAACTTAGATAGGCCATTATTTGGTAGGCCAGACCAGGCCCCACACATGAATATATATATAATTATATATGCCTCATCTTTTTTAACATTTAAATTCTTGCAATGTGGAAGAGAAAGTCAAAGGCTAAGATGAATTCCTCTGAGCTGGGGAAAATCGGCGTTAGCAATGCAAACTCCATCAGCGTCTCTACGATTCTCTCACCAGGTTTACCTTTTCAGGACTTCGAAATTTCACCTCTAAGATTTGAATTTTTGAATTGTCGTGCCCATTTTGAATTTTGATATCAATTTATTATAGAGTTTATGACAGAAACGAAAAGAAATGGCAATTTCCCGATATAGAGACACAGATATATGCAATTGAATCAATTGCTTCGTTTCTTGATTCTATTTCCCCCAAAATGATTCATCATCCTTCAGTTGAGGTAGGCCAATCAGAATTTCAGCTCCATTTGAGTTATTGTGCTTTGCTGAGTGTAGTAAATTTTGTGTTTTCTCCTCGTTTTAGGATTCGATTGCTGATATTGTCAGGGCATTGGTGTGGATTCTTGAAAATAGAAGTGTGGCTGTAGTAGAATTGGCGACTAATGCGGTGTTAAAGTTGATCACCGTCTTGCCCAATTCAATTCGGGAACCTGATTTGTTGGATGTGATTTTTTCGTTGTTGTCTTTGCTGTCATTTGAAGAAGTGAAATTGATTTCATGTGCCACAGCGTTGAATGTAGTTTTTTCGGATTTGAGTGAGAAAAGGAAGAAACGTGTTTGGGGTCTTCTTGTTGAAACTGAAGGTGTTTCTAATGTTGTTCGATGCATAAAACGAAACTCGGGTGCTGCATTCTCTTTTGAATATTTCAAGGAGATGGCTAACCTCTTGAGTATTATACTGCACAATTGGCCTCAATCTCGGTGTCCTGTATGGAGTGATGTTATGTTGTTGGAAGCTTTGGGGTTCATGCTTGAAAAACCCGATTATTCTGTCAAGATTTCTGTTCTAAAGCTATGTTCTACTTTAGGTATAATATACGAAATATATGTATTTTGCTTGGCAATTTCTTGTCTTCAACCAGTTTCAATGTGTGATCTGATTTCCTTTGTTTTGACTGCCAGCATTGTGCAGCCATGGGGCAAACAAGCTTCTAGAAAATGAAGAACGCCTCTTGAAGATGATGGTTCTCTGTATGGGCGAAGGCAAATATTGCCCTTTTTCTGTTCGGGTGGAGGGATTTAGGCTTGCTCAACGTTTGACGGTTAGGTGTTTTATTTAAATACTTAGTTTTAATAATACTTAAAGCAGTTTATTGTCTATATCATTACTGTATAAAATGTCTACTCCTCTTATATTTACCATCTTATCTTGACTTTGCCACAACCGTAGAAATCATTGAATTTCCTTTTGCATCAATAATTGTTGTTCTAAAGGGTTTCTTGTTGTTACACCTAAACCGTTTTTGAGATGCTGTTATCCTTTTTTGCCAGACAACAAATGAAACAAGATGTCTAAAAGTGATGAACTTGGATTGTGAGCGTATTATTGAAGCTATAATATATGGAATGAGTAAATGGAGTTCACGCAAGAGTAAGATTACCGGTGAGGATGTTACCTTGTTGCACGAAGCCTGCTCTTTGGCTATGATAAGTCGCTATGCAGGGCCACATCACGATCTCTTTTGGAAGAAAAGGATTGATAAAGTCCTCCTCTATATTCTTTTGAATGGTCTTCATGAAAGGCATTATTCGAGCCTAAATTTAACAAGAACTCGAAAGCATCTGAGTGCCAATTTTTTCCTTGATTCACGGCCTACCCTGTGGAACCTTCTTGCTTTTCTTGCAACACACTGTCCTGAAGATTTGAGTGCCGATTGGAATGGCTCTGAACTCAACCTCGACACCCTCATTACATGTGCATGGTAATATATGTATCTTTTCTTTCATATAATCATATTCAACTGACCTGTTCCTTTCTATTTATTTTTCATTCAGTTAAGTTAAGTTCAATTAAGCTCATTAAGTTTTAGTTTAGTTTAGATTCATTAAGTTTCAGTTCAGTTTTAAATAAATTACATGAAATTCATTCAATTTCAATAAATTTTTAATAAGAATAAAGCTTATTAAATTTCAAATCATTTGATATAAATTTTAGTTTCATTAAGTTGACATTAAGTTTCGGTCAATAAGTTCATTCTGCCACCGTTAAGTTTCAGTTAACTTCCGTTTCAATCCAAAAGAACAGGGCCTTATTTAGACTTTTTTTCCCACCAGTTGTCCTTATAATGATGCATATTTTGGCAGCATATCTTTTGTTGATTCGATGCAAAGAGGCAATGAAATATACCTAGATGATGAATCTGGTGCTCGGATAAGAGAATCTGTATCACGTGCGGTTTTAATGTTGATTTATTCTCCTAGTGAATACATAGCATCAAAAGCACGAGCCATCCTCTCTAAAATTCAAAAGGTAGCAAGAAAGGAGAGTTTGGAAAAGTTGTTGAATATTCTAAAATTTGGAATGCCAGGACATACTTTTCGAACGCTCAACTTTCTTCAGACCAGTGCTATCTTGACGGCTCTTATATGTCATTCTTGTTTCCCAGAGCATAAAATACTGATTGTTGAAAGTAGAGGAATAAATACACTAATAAAATTATTGAAATCGTGTTTAAGCAATGATATTTGTCTAGGAAACGGGAGTACGGTTCCTAATAGGGACACTATATTTGGCGATGAACCTTGTTGTGGGACAAGTAAAGATGACTGGCACAGTACTAACCTTCTGATGTTATATTGTTTGTGGGGACTATATGAACTTTTGAACATGAGTGATGATTCCGACATTTTTTCTGGTTTGGCTGAAAATACCGAATTTATCAACACAATTCATGAAATCTGCGCAGGAACTTATTCTGCAAGAACCAAATGGTTTGCTGCGTTGATTCTAAAGCATTTTGGAGTATACGGGTTTTCATGTAAACTTGGATTGTGCATTGGAAATGCATTTAATATGAATAAATATGCAGATATGCAACTTCTTTTAAATGGGGAGTCCTTAAGTGTACACGGTGTTATATTTGCTGCTCGATGTCTGTTATATGATGGAACTTCGGTTAGAAATGAAACGAATGGAGATTTTGATAATGAAATACGTTTGTCGTCTGATTTTGACAACCGAGCACTAGCCAAATTGTTGGAATTTGTGTACTCGGGATTTTTTTGTATAGAAGAGGAGCTTGTGGAGAAGGTCAGAATTCTGGCCAAGCACTTCGAATTACAACCTTTGTTGATGTTGCTTGATGGAAGGATTCCTAAATGGGGAACCGGTTTTTCTGGATATGATCTTTCTCTTGCTCTTACTACTACTACTGGTTACCGTTTCTCGTAAGCTTCCCTTTTTCTTTGTCTTTTCTCAGTACTTGCATATATTATGTTTAGCTTGTCAATTACTGTCTTCGAAAAGTTTCTCTGAATTTTTAATAATAGTTTCTAAGTGCTTAATCTTGTCTTTCAAATCGTCTTCTATATGCTGTCAAAACTTTAGTGTGATCTGTTCATGGTTTTAGGGACATCATTTTGGAGGCTGAAGGAAGCGAATTGGTCAATTGGAAATGCAGCACGTGCTCTCAGGTTGCACCACATGTACATGCACATAAAGTTGTATTGAGTTCAAGATGTTATTATTTACACACCTTATTCGAGTCGGGCATGAAGGAGAGGTATTTGCATCATATTCTACCTTATTTACTCGGTATGATGTTATCATTCCATTCATAAATTTGTCGATTTTGCCGTGCCATTTAACATTCTATGGATTTGCATCGTCATGGACTGAAGCAAAATGGCTCGTTAAACTATCTTAACTTGTTTGACTGTGAAGTCATGGATGACTGTTGCAACTCTACTTCTAGGTCAACTCTAAACAAAATGGACTGAAGCAAAATGGCTCATTGAACTTCATTTATCATAAAAGGCTTAATACTCATTTTGGTACTCCAACTTGTTCAGAAAAACCTTTCCGGTACCCAAACTTTAAAAATGACCCCGTAGGTACTCAAACTTTCAAAAAATAACCGCTTACGTACCCCAACTTTAAAAAGTGCAACATTTTACTACTTCAGTGCCACGTGTCGACATTTGGTGAGTTTAACTTTTCAAAAAAAGTCAACATTTGACCATTGACTCGTCAACCAGAAGTTGACACGTGACACTGAGGTAGTAAAATGGTTCATTTTTTGAAAGTTGAGGTACCTACAGGGTCATTTTTAAAGTTTGGGTACCAGAAAGGTTTTTCTGGACAAGTTGGAGTACCAAAGTGAGCATTAGGCCATCATAAAATCATTCTTTGGATTTGCATTGTCATGGACTGAAGCAAAATGACTCATTGAACTTCATTTATCATAAAATCACGGATAGCTATTGCAACTCTTCTTCTAGGTCAATTGGAAACAGCGTCTCTGTTATCACAGGGGCAAGGCTATTTAAAACCGAACCCTTACCCCGCTTTGTGTTGGAGCTTTGTTAGGCATTCGGGGTAATGTTGTTTTTTGGTGGCAGTAATTCGAAGATCATAAAGGTGCCGGTTAGCTGGGAGGCATTGGATAAGCTTGTGAAGTGGTGTTATGCCGGTGAACTTCCAAGTCTCTCAACCGATTGCATTTGGGATAGCAAGAACTACTAGGAAAAGCTAACCGAACTGCTACCATATCTAGAGCTTTACTGGCTCGCTGATTTCTGGATTTTGGAAGATGTTTGGGATATTAGTTTTCAAATCATCGTGTCTTGTTTAAATTGTACTCAAGAGTTGTGTACCGAAGTGATCAGAATTGCGTCTTTTCTCTCGCTATGGAAGTTGGTTGGGGTTGCAAATCACTCGGGTCAATTGGGTGCCGTTGAAACACTGGATGTAGTAGTAGATACGATTCTTGCAGCTTCAGAATGGCTATCGCAAGAGGAGAATCAATTTGAAGATGCCATTGATTTGGTAGCTTAAGACCGAAAGCCGAATCGTGCAAAGTATAGTCCTTTTTCGGGTTCTCGATTTTCACAATTTTTGAGTTATTTATGTTCTATTTATGATATTTAGTAGAAGCTTCTGATTTTGCTCTTGTAGTTGTGTTTTCTTTAGCACCCGATAGTACATGATTAGGGATTTGTATATACATACATAAAATGATTAATATTATATTTTAATTTCATGTACTTAGGGTACATGATCAAGCAGTGAAATTAGCTGCTTGTGTGTTACGATAAACATCATTTTACGTACAATGTTATAAATCTTCTATGAAAAATGAACTAAAATGAATTGAATTCTATCGAGAATTGGGTTTCGTGAAAAAAGGGATAAATGATCGATGGACGCAACTAACAGAACCTGATAAGCTGAAAATAGAGGTGAAACTATATTAGAAAAAGCATAGTTGAGCACAAACCTCAATCGTCCACTTAAAAGCACCATATAAACAAAGTTAACTAGAATTGATTGATCACACTACATTTTAGTTCTATGATATTAAATTAGTTATAATGTAAAGAAAAAGAAAGAAAAATAGTTAATTTTACGTTTCTAACAATATATTTAAGGCTTAAAATCGTCAATGGTACACAAACTTTTACTTTACTAAAATAATGGTAAATGAACTTAAAAAATTGATAATGCATAAACTTACCAATTTACTTACATAATGGTCAATATGATCTTTGATCCCAAAAAAACACCTTTGACTTCCTTCTAAACCGGTAAAAAAAAAGTGACTAATGCATCCTCCAACTTTTAATAATTTCTTATCCATTTATACCCTCGTCTTCTCAACTTCGTTTTCTTTCCATCGCTACAATTTTTGGATAAGAAAAAAGAGATAATTTTTTTTTTTCAGTTTTCTATCTTTTTTCAGTTAAACTTTCATAAGCACTAACAAGGACCGCATCAAATTCAGTTCACCATAATCAAAAATCTAGTACAACTTCTTGATTAGCGGCAAAGAGTAACAATGTAAGTTTCTGCTATGTCGACCACTGTTATTAGGTTCCAATCCCATTCAAGTCATGTTTAAAATTACTAATTCAACCAGCATCAACTTAATATTTTGAAATTCCCTATTTTTTTTCAATCTTCCTCATGTTTGTTGATTGTTTCTTGGACTAACGCATCTTTTTTTTAAGAGCGACAGTGCTAAAATTAGGAACTTGAGGGATGGTGTCATTTGAATTTCTCAATTATTCTTATCTCCCTTCTTTATTTTTGTATGTTGATGTAATCAGATTCTTAAAGATAGCTTTTTTATTGGAATTGATAGATATTGGAGAACTGGCTATAAAAATTTAATATGCTTGAAATGTGCCCAATACAACTTAGCGATTTGGCATAGGATTTCTGAAGAAATGGACCATTATTTCATGAGGCTTTGGGACAAAAAAAGTTTCAGTAATTTAACCCTAACAATTAGAAAATGACAGAAGAGGATAAAGACCGTTGGTGAGGGTGAAAAACTGAAAAGGGTAGGCATGATCTTTTTGCTGGGTTTAGAAGAAGTCCTAATGCTATAAATAATGTTAGAAAGAATCAAAACAAGAATTGAACTGTTAAATTTGTTAGAGAATTTGGTGTTAGTCCTGTATTTTTAAGTGACTGAATATACTCCAATGCTATAAATAATGTACTTAAAATATATAAACCTTTATTGACCAAAAATATATAAGACTTTCAATGATTAGTTTAACAGAAATTAAAATTTCGTAATTTTCTAAACATCAATGGGAAGCCGTTAAAACGATTAAATCTTAAAACGATTAAATCAAAATTTA
This sequence comes from Euphorbia celastroides, assembly GCA_948291685.1. Lineage (NCBI taxonomy): Eukaryota > Viridiplantae > Streptophyta > Magnoliopsida > Malpighiales > Euphorbiaceae > Euphorbia > Euphorbia celastroides. Next base: position 11,770 of record CAOJBJ015963268.1, on the reverse strand, counting down.
CAAGTATAAAACCAATTAGATTTGATACTTTTGCCAATTAGATAACCTGATAAAATGGATTGATTATTAGAGTTGTATAGTGGAACCTCGATAAATGAATAGTCTCATTTAATGAATAAATTTTTTTGGTCCTAACTTGGTCTAATAGGCTTAACGAATAACTCCACTTAATGCATTAACGAATAAATATAAATATAAATGAATAATCACTATATTTTAAATAATATATTTTTGTTTATAATGTATATCATAACCATATTTCATCCAATAAATATTTTTCAAACACATTAATAAGTCATACCTTTTCAAATTCTAAAAACATCAATATAATTAAAATTTACATAAAAGTTATAACTACCGTGCGTTTCAGGTACATATGAACTTAATACCAAATGATATAATTATAAAAATAGTCTAAAAATATCATTTATATGAACTATTATTTATTTATTGATAAATAAATATTATATTCATTAACTGATAAATAAATAATCTTGTCAAATAAATATTTCTTTTGGGTCCCAACAATATTCATTTATCGAAGTTTTACTATATTATTATAATTGCAGTAAAGACGTGGTAGGTGGGGCCATCATTCACCCTCATTAGTTTTATTCTAACGTTGAACCATTTGGAGGATATTTGGAGGTTTTTTCTTATAACGGATCCATCCTCCATGTTATTTGAAGGATCCCCTTCTTGATTTTGACATATATCCCCCACCTGATTTATTAAATTTTGGGAAAAACAAATATATTAAAACAATCCAAAATTCTATCAGCTGCCGCACCTTAACTTTCTAATTTTCTTTTTACGCCACTTTAAGAATGAAATCCATGATACACCACAAAACACCATTCAAAAGATATTAGTGAAATCGCCGTCGCTGACGAAGTCCCCGGTGGAGTCTCCGGCCCTCGCCGTCTCCCCAACCGCCATCGTCTCTCACCGTCATCGTACCCCGCTGCCGTACTCACCGGAAATCAGTGAAATCACCGCTGGATCTCGCTGTTCGCTACCGTCATCAGATCCTACCACCACCATCGTCTAGATCCAGATCTCGAATCCCTGCCGTCTTCATCGCTCACCGCCGGAAAATCGACTAGATCTGGTGAGCCCGTCGCCGTCCTCTCCGAAGCCTCCTCCCCTCCCGGTAGATCTACCCTTCTTTACCGGAAAATCGACTAGATCTAAGCCCGTCGCCGTCCTCTCCGCTGAAAAATCGACCAGATCTGGATCTCGAACTAGATCTTTTGAGTCCCGCCGCCGTCCTCTCTAGTGTCTCTCCTCCCCCCCCGGCAGCTCTACCCCTTTCCCTCCATTTCTCATTTCCTGCTTTCGCCTTTGAGCAAAAATCCTTTCATTTCATTGTGTGAAACAAAAGCAATGATAGTCAAGCGGCAATGTAACTAAAAACAGTTGCAATTTGCCGAAAAGCTAATATCTTATTTTCTATTGGATTTAACTAGTTATGCTAGTGCATTTTGTTGTATATTTTCAATGAATTGTAAACAAGTGGAAAAGAGAACTTGAAGGTTGTCCTTGTATGTTCCTACTAATATCATATCCTAATTTGTTTTATATGTGATTGTTTGTTCGTTTAGTTTAGTTACATATTTGACATTATAGCTTTGATTCAACTCATGATCATATTAGCTTTGTTGGTCCCTTTGTGATGGGTAAACTAGGTCAGAAGGGGTGAATGACTCTTTTTCACGGAATTCGATAAGGGTGTGATTATCGCTTGCTAAACTAAGTGATCAGGCTCGATTTGTAAAAATTGTTCCGGAATTTGACTTAGTCCAATGCAGAGATGTTTTTGCTTAAGACAATTTCAGGGTATATAACTTTGTAATTAGAAATTGTGAACACTCAAGTTTTATACTGGTTCGAGTATCACCCTACTCTAGTTCCCAAAACTCTTGTCGGACATTAATCGAATAATGTTCTTCTTTCACTGAAAGAAGAAAAGCCTTTAAAATTGTTACCGGAAGATGCTTCTTCCGGAAGTTAGATATACCACTAAACTAGTACCAAGTTCAACTAAGTCATTTTACCGGAATTAATATCCTCCGGAGGTATCTCTCATCGGATTCTAGAGCTACGCCCAAATTTCTTCAATCCCCCAATTAAAGAAACTTTACTACAATTGTATTCTTGAAACACAATCAAACAGATAAATTATAGCTTGATTGTTCTTTAATGTATTTGCTGACTTCTCTATTGTTTTTTGATTGCTCTCTCTTGTAGCGGTTGAGAATCAGCAACTTATTCTATTATCCAAGTCTTCTATTTATAGGTTGAGTAGAAATTGTTACCTTTGGAGAAGAATCAATCTTAATCATTGAAGAAGCTAGGATATATGCATCTGGACCATTGGCTAGTTAGTTAGACTCAACCAATGTCCATTGCAACATTCAGATCTTTGTGTTGGTACATGATCATAGGGTTTCAGACTTACCCTTTGTCAGAAACCACTTTGTGAGACTTTGTCATTGACGGTGACCCTTCACGCGCCTTCAGATTGGCTTGTTCTCCAAAGTCCACACGCTTTATGTCACATCAGTCTGCTGCTTATGTCTTTTAGTGCTTCTCTCCTATGAGCTTTGGAAGAGGAGCATTAATTACACTTTGGGATTTGCTTGAGTCTTCTCTTGTACACTTTGAGACCATTTGAATTTATCGAAGTGTTTGAGATCGACATGATAATATCCACATGGATCATGGACTTCGGATCTCTTTTTGGAGTTATCTTCCGGAGTTGACGTGAGTCTAGAATCTTTCCTTAGATTTGTTCTTGACTTCAACTTCTTTAATTCCTCTTTCCCCGGAGTTGTGTAGAGTCCGGATCTTCAATCTTTCTCCTTGGAGTTGTGTAGAGTCCAAGTCTTCAATCTTCTACTTCTAAAGCTGTGTAGAGTTTGGGCCATCATTATTCTTTGTTTGAGGATTTGTTTCCTTCAAACCTATGGGATTGAATCCGGATTTTCTTTTCGGATTAGTTAACTCCAACAAGCTTAAGTTGATATCAGGTAAACAATGTGATGCAGTAGATCTATAATTCTACTTTATAAATCTGTACTGATCTATAATGTTATTTTGTAAATCCATAATGATCTATAGTGTTATTTTGTAAACCTATAATGATTTTAATGTCATTTTATAAACCTATAATGATTTATAATGTCATTTTATAAACTTACAATGATCTATAATGTCATTTTGTAAACCTATAATAATCTATAATGTCATTTTGTAAATCTATAATGATCTATAGTGTCATTTTGTAAACCTATAATGATCTATAATGTCATTTTATAAATCTATAATGATTTATAATGTCATTTTGTAAACCTATAATGATATATAATGTCGTTTTGTAAATCTATAATGATCTATAATGTCATTTTGTAAACCTATAATGATTTATAATGTCATTTTGTAAATCTATAATAATCTATAATGCCATTTTGTAAATCTATAATGGTCTATAATGTCATTTTATAAACCTATACGACATTATAGAAAAATTCTATAAGATTATAGATCATTATAACAAATTTCTATATCATTATAGATCATTATAAGAAAATTCTATAACATTGTAGATCATTATAAAAAAATTTACATTATAGATCATTATAGAAGAAATCTATCACATTATAGATCATTATGGAAAAATTCTATAACATTATAGATCATTATATAAAATTTTATGACATTATAGATGATTATAGAAAATTATATAACATTATATATCATTATAGATCATTTCTATAACATTATAGATCATTATAAGTTTATATTCTTTCCGGGCTGGTAACCCACTGTGGGAAAGAGTTTGGTGCCCGCTGGAATGGGTTGGAGCTCAAAGTGGACGTGCTTATAACATGTGCATGGTGAGAAGTGCTCAATTGGAGGTTATAGCTGACTAGATGTTTTTTTTGGAACTAACATACTATGTTTTTGCAGCATATGTTTTTTGGAATCCATTCTCACAGGCAACAATGATGCTCCAGGGCGGGCAACGGAGTCCTGGGTTGTGTTGAAGTTACTGCACTCGCTAAGCAGATACCTGGTGTTGAGAGCTATAGAGATCCTCTCCAAGCTGCTGAAGTACTAAAGAAAGCAGTCGGCCGTGGGGTGCTTGTTGTGGTCAATGGAGAGCCAATAGAACTTTGGAATGATCAGCTTTTATCACAGCACCGCGAATTTGATTGCTTTAGTTTGTTTTTGCAGGCTGCTAAGGCAGACGACCGCCTTTTCAAACATAGAGGACAAAAAATGTTAATGTGGTAGATAAAGTGGTGTGTGATACACCACATACATATCAGAAGTGTGAGAGTTACTGTCGTGGGTGATGATTTTTGCTGTTGGACACAAAAAAGGAAATTCCCAGGACAGACGTGCTTATGCATTCTTCTTTGTGCGGCTTATATGAAGTAACACACCCCTGCAGTAGGAGAAAAAGGCTTGAATTTTTCTCTAGTTATGATGAAGCTCAGTTCATGAACACTCTGTCAAATCTACATTGGTAGTTTATATTCGGGAACAAAATTATACGCCACACTGCAGCTAAATGAGTTCGGGGCATACGAGTTTCCAAGTAAACTTGGGGGTTGCCTCAGCAAAGTATTCACTATTATGGAGTACGCGAACACAGAACTTCGTCTTTCTAATAGGGAGTCTCTTAGGGTGCATGGTTCTATACTGTTAAAAGAATATAAATAAAGACTTGATTAATCTTTTGTTTCCGAAACAATCATGATACGACTTAGCCCAAGAAGTTATGAAAATGAGACCACTGACTTTGCACTATCGTCTCTCTATTATAGCTTCTATCTACAATGCAAGCTATCATTCCGAGATAACATCTCAATAATAGTTCACATTTTGCAAGAAAATCTTTATGAATTTATCAAAATTGGGCAGAAATCCACCAATATAGTGTTATTAAAATTTAGTAACCAACAAAACATTTGGATATATAATATCTTTAGATCTCTCTCCAATAATTCAGTATGAAGGGACTTTAATTAAAGCAACCTGTGCAATTCAATTGGCGGGAACACTTTAAACACCTGGGAATATATAACACGTCAACAATATTCTGTTATATGTTTAGAGTACATTTTACTTATTAATTGTACAATTTTATTTACTAAATTAAACTGGTTTAAAAATGACATTAACTCTTATAGATCAAAAAGTTTTTGAGTATTATTTTACTTAATCTAAGAATAGTACGACTAGTCGGGGAAAATCATAGTTTATGTTACTATATTTGTTGTTTCAAAAAATAAATATGTAATTCTACCCTTTTTTCACTTAATAAAGTTACGCAGAGGACAAAACACGTTGATGAGGAGGATAAAATGGTGTGTGACAAACCATGTATACGTCAGAAGGGTGAGGGTTACTGTTGTGGGCGACAATTTTTATTGCTTAACACATAACAAGGAATTTTTCGAACAAACGTACTATTACATTATTCTCTGCACTGTTTCTTTGAAGTCACGAACCTCTGCAGAAGAGTGAAATGCTCGAGATGTTCTCTGGTCCAGCTGAGTATGAAGTCACTAAGCTTCATCATACTCAATTGGACCAGAGAACATTTCAAGCTTTTTGCTACTTCTGCAGAGGCGTGTAACTTCATACAAACCTTACAGATAAAAATGTAATTATTATACATTTGTCCAGGAAATTCCCTGTTTATTGAAATGAGAAATCATAATGGGCAACTTAACTAAATCGCATTCAAGAAAGAAAGAATTTTCCCAAAATTAGACAAATAAAAGTAATCTCAATTTCTAGAATTGTACCTTTATTAGAGGATGATGTACTGTATCTGGGGAAAATACATTCCGCAATTGCATGCACCATCCGTTGTTGCCCCTCAACATCAAGGAGCATCGAAATGAGCTCCACAATTCAAATCTTAGCCACAAAAGTTTGAAAACGTAACTTGAACCCTAGGTTGAAAGAATCCTGCAGGCGTTGATGGAGATTGCAAATCTTAGTGTTCTGATGAACAATCTTCTCTCCAACAAGGATTTTAATTAAAGGAGATTGAATTGATAGTACATTTTACTCATTAATAGTACATTTTACTTTCACTTATTATACTCTCTTTGATTGTGATCTCATTGCCTGTTCTTTTTTCTTTGATTCGTGTTGTGGATTTATGATAATGTAGGCCGAGGTTTCATTGAAGAAGTAGGTTTTTGATTTTATATGTTCATAAGTCTTCTGCATTCATCAATAGCTTTGTCACAATCACGGATCCAACGCTTCACCACTTCAAGTGTTTCATACACTGCATTAGCCTTTTGTTTATCAGAGATGTCCTTTCTTTTCGCCTCTAATATGCTAAGTTTGGTGTTCAACTCATCTAAGTTCGATTTGTAGTCTAGCACACCTGTGAGCTTATCTTTAACTTGTCTTTTACTAATCCAGCAACAGCGGAAACGGTTGCTTCTGCAACCCCAATTACAATAGTCTCTATCATGAGGGAAATCTGAATCAACTTGAGCAGAGAGAGAATTTTGCAAGTAGAGGCATCTAAGTATTTGAGGGAAATCTGAATCAACTTGGGTAGAGAGAGAGTTTTGCAAGTAGAGGCACGAAATCTGAATAAACAAGCAGAGGCTTGGGTAGGGAGAGAATTTTGCAAGTAGAGCTTTTTTAAAGGGCCAGTATTTGAGTTTGCACATTGTTGCCGTTGACTAAACTGAAAATCCTCACCAGTCTCACTCGCCATGAAATCATCCTCCTCGCTCCCTCCGCCGGACGACGCTAAGCCGTCTGAAATGGCCGAAACCTAATTTTTTGCCACGCTCTAGGTTTTGGACGGCGGCTATGGCAGATTTGGGGTTGGACATGAAATTAACTGAAAATGAGCCGGGATTTGTTTCGATTCTAGTACGAAGTTGTTTTGTTTCTTATGTTTTCCTACTAGTGAAAAAATGAATTTTGGATTCCATTTTTACAACTTTTGGATCTGTGCCATCAAGGTGTGCCAGATTTCTTTTAGAGTATCTCTAATCCTTAACATCAGATCATTTCTTTTTTTTTTTCCTATCATCGTGAATTTGATTTCGTTTTGGTGGTAAAGGGTTTATACTCCAAGTATAATAGCTTTTATGCATGTTTGTTTGGTGGTTTTAATGTTTGGTCTGTTACAAAGGGTATTATACTTCAAATATTATTGGTTTCATTCTTCATTTATTGGTATAATAGTTTTTATATCTCATTTTATGGTGTAAACTACAATTTAACTATAGAAAAATGGGGGTATAAAGAGCTTTACACCTTAAAAATCTCTTGCTATAAAGGGCTTTTTATCTTATATGTAAAAGCAAGTAAAAAAATAATTGAAAAGTTGAAAAAGATAAAAATAAAAATAGTTTCCTTTTTGCGATATATTTTGAAATGCTTGAAAAAAGTGGTAAATGGTACAATTTTTCCATGTTTTTTTTCATGAAATTAGGTAGAGTTGTTCACTGGGCAAGGTGAGTCGTGTTTGAAGCGATCTACTCATGCCCAACCCAATTCGCATGAATAGTCTGTTTAGGTTGGGCCGGGTCGGATCTGTATTGAACAAATCATTTCCAACCTCAATCAACTCATCCGTCAGTAACTTTATATATATATATATATATATATATATATATATATATATATATTGAGATAATTTCAAAAACCTTCTCTAAAGTTTCGACCTTTTTCAAAAACACCTTTAAAGTATTTTTTTCAAAAGCATTCCCTGATGTTTCAACTCTTAGCAAAAGACATATTTTCTATTGGGAGTATTAAAAATGCTAATGTAGCAAGGGATAATTTGATCAATGCATTAATTTAACCTAAAACCCTACATTAAACCTGACCGAAATACCCACTAAGCCTCAACTCTCTGTCTCTCCCCCAACCATAAAAACCTAAATTTGGAAACCAACCGTTGGCACCGACACCAACGCTGTTGCCTTTTCTGCCAGAAAACCCAACCTGGTTCTGACGGTGCCCTGTCGTCGCCACTGCTAGCCTGATTTTCCGACTAGAAACCCTAGTTTCCACTCCCTTATATTTGCTGCCATCAAGATCCCGTTGTTCTCCCAATTTCGCACCAAAAAATATCACTGTCAACCCGCTGCCTCGGTTCTCTTTCTCCGGAGAAAACTGAAACCGCCCAAAAAATCCGATCTCTTTCCTCCTTTCATCAGTTCATCGGGGCTGAGTTTTCGTTTCACCGCCGTGAAAGGAGATTTCCATTTCACCATCGAGAGAGGAGATTTCCGTTTCAGATCTAGGTTTGTGACTGTTTTGGGTGGTGTTCGTTTGAATTTCGGCGGGTGGTGGCGGCGAAAGCGATTGGGGGAGGAGAAAGGGTAGCCGAAGCGAGAAGAGGGCGCGAAATCGGAGCAGCCTCTAGGTCCTGCAGAGAAAAGGGAGCAGGTGGGGATTTAACGGTGACTGTTTTACCGTAGAAATCCCGTTTTTTTCGTTTTGTCGGCAAATAATAGAGGCAGAACTTAAAGATTGCATCGGTAGAAAGGGGAGTTTCGTTTTTTGCCGGAGAAATTAGGGACTGGAGATTGCGCAGTCGTCGATTTTTGGTGATTTCACCGGAATCGTGATTTTTTGACGACGTTGCTGGCGACAACGACAACTGGGGTTAGCTGGGGATTAGGGTCAGGGTTTCTGCACGTATTTGAGTTTAGGGTGGGCAATTGGGTTAGAGTATTGGGTAATTGGTTTTAGATTAAAATAATACCATTTGATCTTTTTACCCTTTGCCACGTCATCAGTTAACTGTCAATGGATGAAAAACGACGTTTTCGCTAACTGTCGAAACCTCGAAGAATGCTTTTAAAAAAATTTAAACCTCAAAAATGTTTTTGAAAAAAAATGAAACCTCAAAAGAGGTTTTTAAAGTTTATATATATATATATATATATATATATATATATTCGGTTCCAACTTGTATAAAAAGATATTTATCTGATCCATTGGCATTGAACCTGATAACTCTATTGAACTTGGTATATCTTGAACATATAAAAAATTAAGTAATATAGAAATAAGTAAAAACAAAATAAGTAATTATGATTTTTATTGTTATCCAAAGTAATAAGGATGAACAACTCTAGCTAACCTTTATAGAAAAGATCTGTTCTTAACATTAAACATGTTGATACTAGTTAAAAATATTAAATTAACTCCAATTTCCTTGACCTCTCGGCTTCGGGTAGGCCTTAGCCCTCACACATGGTCTTATAACTTTGCAGAGACATGTGGTTTTACTATTTTAGTAAACAACCTCTCAAGCCTGGTCACTGCAACGATAAATTCTCAAAAAATACATACTTTATATTCCTTTCTTTAGTAGTTTTGAGTGTTTCATTGTTGGAGACTAATTAGTTTTACATAATAATGAGAAAATATTAGTATCAACTAACCATGTAAATTGGTTAAATCACAACTTTTTTTTTGTTAACGATGACAATGCCATTTCAACCACTCTTTTTACATGTTTTTTTGTTTGACCCAATTTTCATGTAATCTCAGCCTCCCTTTCCATTCATTCAAGTTAAATGGTTGCTCACCACAATGTTGTTTCCATTGCTTTGTTGGTTCTTGTATAAATCAATTTGAAGAAAAATCATTGCTTGTAAAATTCCGGGTTTATTATTGGAGCAATCTTAGATTAAAGCAATAATGCATACTTAGGCCCCTCAACTATCACGTTTTTTTGAGTTAACACCCTGACCTTTTCGTTGTTGGTTTTAACCCCCTAAACTTTACCAAATCATTAGTTTTAGCCCCTCCCCCAGTTGCCACGTGTCATAATTTGATTGGAAAGACAAAATTAAAAAAATTTGGTCCTTTGAAAAGTCAAACCAATCACAATATGACACGTGAGGGGGTTGAAACTAACGATTTGATAAAGTTTGGGGGATTAAAACTAACATTGAAAAGATCAGGATGTTAGTTCAAAAAATCGTGATATGCATTTGGCTTTTATGTATATATTGTGGTAGGTGTCTTGATTGGTGTGAGAGTGTGGAGCATGTTCTTTGGCATTGCCCCTTTGCGTCGCGAGTTTGGGATTTGCTCATCCCGGCTAGTTGTCGCTAGACGTTTGATGTTGGAGGGTTTACGGGTTGGTTTAAATCTAATCTTTGTTGTTCGGTCATGCGGGTGTGGAGAATTGGAGTTTGTTGTTTGGTATATCTTGTTGGCTTCTTTGAAAATGTCGGAATTCAATTGTTTGTTTTTCGGCATCAAGAGGGGGATCCGCGGCAGATGGTCTTGACGAGTGTTTTTGTTTGACAATGATGGTATGTTGCGGGATTTTGGTCGTGGATGGGAGCTGGTGGGGCCTTCACCGGGATGGGTGAAGGTGCGTTGGGGAATTCTCGGTTCTGGAAGGTGGCAGGGGGGTTTTATGCACAATGTTGGCCGGCGTTCAATTGCAAGAGCTGAGTTTTGGGGGTTCTTGATGGTTTATCTTTGGCCTGAAGGTTACTGTGGAGATTGATAGTAAGTTTGCTTTGGATGCGATTCAGGGTGAGATGGTGCAGGTCAATGGGCATTCCGATCTTGTTCATTGGGTCCAGAATTTGTTGAGACGTGGTTAGGAGGTTGTTTTCCAACATGTTTACAGGTTAGGGAATAGGGTGACTGATCGTTTGGCTAGCTTGGCGAGCTCTCTTCCTCTGGGTTGCCAAGTGTTCTCGGTGCCAGTTCCCGGTATTTTGTCTCTGCTTTTTGAGGATTTAGCGGGTGTTGCTTTTCCTAGACTTGTTGTTTTCTAGTTTCTTTCTTTTCATCTTTGCTGATAAAAAAATATATAATATAATATTTAATTATATTACTATTATTTGATATATTTATTTAAGATTAAACACCTAATAAATGTCTTTTGCCTAAATAAATACCGAATCACGGTGATTTTGGAAATAAACCCCGAGCAATTCCGGTGCATTAATTAGAAGAATTAATTTATATTAGTTCCGGTGTCATAAGACACCGGAATTGCCCAAATTCCGGTGCCGTAAGGCACCGTAATTACTTCAATTAGCCTGGCACGACACGTGTTAATTTGACATAGTAAAAAAAAATTGGTCGCGGCAGCCGAGGAGATTCCCTCGTCTGCCTCGACAGCTGTTGGCTGACATAGCCAACAGCTAACGACAAAAAGGGGGAGGGGGGTCACGGGTAAAAAATTCAAAATCAACCCCCCTCACCATTGCTGCTACGACAAGTAAACCCTACCCTTTGAAATTGAAGATTTTACAGTGTTATTTGATTTTGTTCGCAGGTTAAAGAGCTTTTAAATCAATATTTGGATTTGAAAAACAACTGTTTCTTTGATTTTATTTTATTGTTCATTATATGAACAATGGAGGAACCCGTAGAAATTTGTAATTTGGGATTGGGTTTTAATTTTTTTTCAGTTTTGATTTTGTTTTTGTAATTTGAAACAATATTGAGTCATTAGTATACGTTTTGAATCCATAAATTAATTTTGCAAAAGGGATCGATGATAATGAATTGATTCCCTTTCTCTGATTAGTATCCAAACACATTAGTAAATCAAAAGGTTTGCCTTTACTTTATCCTTGTTTCTCTTTCTAAATTCCTTTCGTTACTTTGGTATAAACAAAACGCCCCCTAAAGGTTTATAAGCATTTCACTCTTAATACTAACTAATTAATAAAATTTCCAACTATTTACTCTTTAAAAATCCTTTATCAATTTCTTTTTAAAC
>CAOJBJ015956898.1:0-10267 GCA_948291685.1 Euphorbia celastroides | reverse complement strand
TTAGTGGGGAATTACTACCAGAGGAGATGAAGTTGTAATAATTCTGATTTCATGCGCTGTAAGCCATAAAGGGAATGCTTGTAATGCCATTGAAGTCGATAAAAAAATTGCATTGTGATAAGTGGAAATTTGTAGTGAATTATGTGTTTAAATTGATAATACTTAAATGAGCTTTTTAATGGTTTTTGTGAGAAATGTGCAGCATTTTTCTTCTGATCGCAACCTACTGTGGGCAGCAGCAATTTGGAGATTTCAGCAATTTTTGGTGCATGTTGAAGGGAAAAATTGGAGCAAAAAAGTTGAGACAGGTGGGTTTGATGGGTGATGTGATTGACCGGCAGCCAAGGGAGGAAAGTGGGTGTACTTTAGTACTAGTTTATTATTAGTTTTACTTGGCTCTCATTTGGCCACTTAGCCTCTTTCTTTATGGTTAAGTGTTTAGATATTTTTGTGAGGATATTTAAAGAGGAGAGTAAATCGATGGTTCAGTTCTTGTTCATCACTTTTCTAATTAGTAATAAAATAAAGTTTTGAAATGAACAGGTGTTGTCAGTACCAGATACTAATCTAGAAAAATGATGATAACTACAGTTGTGATATAATTTTAAAAGATATCGATCCCACAGGGAAGGAAGGAAATATAGTAAATCAATTTTGAAAGTCTTTATAATATAAAATAAAATAAAATAGAATTGATAAAGTTGGTGGATAGTTTAGAGAAAATTGGTATAGAGTGGAGAGTAGAAATATACAATTGAAAAGAACGTTTTGAAAATTATAGTCTTAGAAAAATGGTATATGAAAATCTTTTACAATATAACTTATTAAAAATTGATTCTTCAATTCATAACACTCAATGTAAACACTGCAGAATCCACATAAAATGACTTTTCCAATCCTAGTGTATGTATGAATATAGTCGAATACGAAAACATTGAGTTTAATCTTAGATTGCCAACGTTATTGTAATTAGTCTTAAAGTATTTCTTCAAAACTAATTCGTTCCATCAAGACTTAATTATCGCACTTAAAACCATAAAACAGGAAGCACATTATAACACATAGTCAAATTATAACCTTCGTGAAAGTATAGTATATGCAGGAAAATAAACCAAGTTATTGTGGTATGCCTAACGAATTAAAGGGGAATCAAACCTTATTCGTTATCAGTGGATGGTGATGTTCCTATGCAAGGGAGTTGTCAATTCCGGGGCAAGTCCCGTGTTGGTTTATAATCCAGTCTCGATTCTACAAAGTTCCTCTCAGAATTTATCTTCTTGTGTAAACTTGAAATGCACGAATTTGAAGAATAAAAGATTTCATTGATTGTATGATTTGCAGTTACACACTCTCAAGAGAACTACAAGTTTTAGAAGTTATAAGTGATCATGAAATGATCGATTCACTCATAAACACTTCTCTAGACTAGAAAATGAAAAGAACTCTCAATGTATTTTCTCTCAAGAACACTCAAATACACGAAATTACTCTCCTAGAATGCTCTCCTTGCAATCTATATAATTTTTTACAGAGAAATCTCCTTATATAGAAATGAAAAGTCATGTCTCTTCATGAAAGGTTGTGTTGCTTCACAAAAGTCATTTCTCTTGGATGAAAACTTATTATTATTCACCCCTAAAGCATGTGTCTTCATTCTGGATAAGTGTCCTTTCATATTTGACGGTTAAAAATCGTTGTGGCGGTGAGACAAACTTGCAACCGGTAGAAGTTGTTGAAGAGTTTTCAAGAAATCGCGTGAGTCGCGATCGTGAATTGGTGTCGCGCTTGTGATTCTTGTCTGCTTCAGAAGTATTAGTGTTGGTGACAAGTCGCGATCGTGATGAAAGTCGTGGTCGTGATTTGTTACTTCTTTATATAAAAACACTTGAAAAACTTCACGAATTTCAATCGAACTTTAGCGCTTCCAATTATATACATTCAATCCTCAAATGAGCACTAAAATGCATGATTTCTCCTCCAAATTAGCCATGTTCCAATATTTTGCAAATTCAACCTCTAATTCTCTAAAAACCTGTACTTGCATCAAAAACAAAAACATACCTCGTGAAATCCAATAAAAGAGGTTTAAAATAACACTCAATTAAGAGTATTATAACACTACCAACCTTTGTAAATAAATTTATTTTTACACTTACCACACCCCCACACTTAACTTTTATCTTGTCCTCAAGGTAAACAAACTTAAAAGAGTAATAAACTTAGGATTTCAAGAATTCATACCTCATTTGGCATAAGACTATCGCAATGAGCCTCATATTCCCACGTAGCATATTATCACATAAGCAAAGTACCGAAATTTCTCACAAATTAGCAATGTGCAATTTATATAGCTTTAGTTGCATACCTTTGTATTCAAGGAAATGTCCACCGAATCACCCTTAGTATAACTTTCATACACTGTATAGTTCATATCCTTTTCTCAAGCAAGATCAAGTAATGAGGACATAAGAAAAGCACACTTTGAAAAGATGTCTCAAGGAATATCATAGATGCTTTTTCTTCTTGTGCAATAATTTTTCTCTATGTATTTTATTTTTGGCTTTTGTACCCATTTTTCGTTATATGCCTCTAATCATTTTCACTCCTTGAATGGTTGCATTTTATGCTCCATACCATTCCTCACCTTTTGCATAACTCATTGATCATCCTCTCAATTTTTTTTAATAACACCCTCAACTATATTGACTTCAAAGTATTATGGATATAGTTTCCTCATACTTTTCACTTAACTCAATACTTAGAATATAATCTAGGTCAAATTCATAACTCCTATACTAAGAATTGATTAGATATGATTCCATGAAAAATGTATTTGTAGCAATAAACCAAAAACTATATAACTTATGCTAATTCATGTTGCATAGAAATAAAGTCAATACTTACTTGAAATTGTTGCTCATGAATGTTACTCATCACTCGTCTTACCCAAATGTTGAATTCCATACCTAAAAACTCAAAATAATACCTTGGACAAATATATGTTAGTATGATAAGGTATAATAAGATAATGTGCAAATAAAGCAAATTTTACTCTTCATTTTCATATTTTTTTCAAAAACAAAACAAACAAACTAAAGAAAAATATTGTATCCTTAATGGGACATGAAAAATTTCATAACTATAAACTAAAACAAACCTAAACATACAAACTACTAAAAACTAATTTATTAGTTTATTTATTTCTTATTATTTCTAAGGATGTGAGATTTCATACCAAGCTTAGGAATAGAAACACAACTTGCATTGATAAAAACATGTTTAAATGAAATTTAAATGCAAAGAATACAAGAAAACAAACAATCAAACACAATGAATTCATGAACCTATACACTAAATGCATGCTAAAAATAAAACTAAACAATTCTATACACAAACTAAAACGAAAACATGATCCTAATCTATGTTTATTAGCGAAGGGATTCCACTAGCGGGAGCGAATTCTTCAAGGATGTTTTCGACTTTGAAGTCAATTTCCCCTAGATCAACATTGAGATTGTAAAGCATCTCACCAATATTATCGATCTCATTCTAAATATTTTCAGCACATTCAGTCAACTCCTTCAACTTCTTCCTCAAATTGGCCTTGGTACGCCAATTCTGCTCTTCCTCCTCTCTTTCATGCCTCACATCTTTAGTAAGTCGGTCATTCCATACCTTCCAACGGTATCCAGTCCTTGTTTCACTAATGATGTAGTCCATGAACCCATATCAGTAAAGAATAGACGAAGATAGACGAGGAATGTCATCTTCAGCAGTGAAAATGTCACAAACATAGGGCATTTGGGCTACTTGACTCAAAAGATTGGCCATCGTTCTCACCCCATATGCCAAGTTATCAGGATGAGTAGCACTATCCTTGATAGCATCCATCATGATTTGAGAACAATCAATGGTATCTTTATCAAGAATGCTATTGAGGACATAGAGTTCTTCAGCACTTACTTTGTCAAAATCCGGTTTTCCGGACAATGCGCCCTTGAGATAGAAATGGAGGGCAATGATGCATGGATCTTTGAATCAGTGATTGTAGGCTTTGTCGAGATTGAACTTGGTCTGGTCGGTCAGCCTTGTCTACTTCGGAAGAGGATCCCAACCATAAGGCATATGGTTGTATCAGTCCATAGGGAACCCGAGATAGTGGTGGAGTTGTTCGCTTGTCAATTTGCAACGCTTCCGTTTGTGACACAATACAAGAGCATCATTTCACTCGGTCTTCCACTTCACCGACACCAGCATCTTTAGACAATTGTTGATGTTGTTCTCGAGATTCATGTATGAGTATGTTTTGGTCCCTTGGGAATAGACAAGTAGGGTCAGTAGGGGGATGAATGACCCTTTTTCGCAGAAACAGATTTATTTGCAATTTAAAAACTTCGAATCCGGACTCCGGGTTGGCTCCGGATATAGGCAGATAAATGAACTGAAATTTAAATTGTACAAGTGTTTTTATCCTGGTTTGGCCCCGCCTACTCTAGTCCCTAGAACTCTTGCTAGGCTTTAATCCACTAAACTTCTTCTTTACAGGCAGAAGAAAAGCCATTTACAATTGTTACTGAAAGACAGCTCTCTCCGGAATTTGGATATACCACTAAACTAACACCTAGTATAGTTGAGTCCATTACCGGAGTATGTTTCTTCCAGAAGTAGGATATACCACCAAATCAACACCTTATCTTGCTGAGTCCTTTCCTTTTCTGGGATATACCACTCTCAGGTCACACACTGGATCCTGGAGCTACGTTCCAACTTTTCAATCCCCTGATTGAAAAGATTTACAATTCACTTTTCTCTAAAAAGCTTTTCTAAAAACAGATTTGAAACTAGCTCTTGTTCTCTCTTTGAATTCTTTAAGCTGATTGCTTGTGACTTTGTTTTGCTCTCGAAAGCTTGTAAAGAATCCACAACTTCTTCTGGCTCCAATGTCTTCTATTTATAGGTTGGGCAATAAATGCTACCGTTGCAGAAGACTCAATCTGGATCGTTGAAGAAGTTAAGTCTAGGCGTATCAGGACCATCCCTTTAGTCGTTAGAGACAATTTAATGCCCATTGTAGCTGGGGATTTGTGCGCCAATGTAGTTCCATAGGATTTTCAGACATTCTGATGATCTGAAGAACATCCTTGTACACTTCAATTGGCTGTGTAGTCCACGCGCTTCTGGTATTGGTTGGAAAGTAACTTTATGTCACTGTCAACCTGTTGTTTTTGTCTTTTAGTGCTTCTCTCTTCATTAAATGCTCCGACAGTTGGTGAGACGCACTTAATGCTCCTTGGAGATCGGTTTTGATCTTCTCCCACACACTTAGACATTTTGAATCTGTTTGAGACCGGATCCACCCCTGTCCATGTGGATTTTGGATCCTTTCCTTCTTTGCTGGATTCTAGAACTTCCTAATCCGGACCTTGTCTTAGCACATTGACTTCTCAGATTTTGTTACTCCATTTTAACTTAAGGATTTTATTTATCTTCAAACCTTCCTAGAAGTGGGTCGAATCTTTTAATTTGGAGGATCTTCTAACTTTGGTGAGCCACTTCCAACAATCTCCCCCATTTGATGGAAACAAAATCCTAAGAAAAAGATTCAAACATATAAAACAACATATATACTCATACTCCCCCACAATCTTAGGCATTCATCTACTCCCCCATAATCTTAGCCTAAGGCTTCAAAATAATTAA
The DNA here is from genome assembly GCA_948291685.1 of Euphorbia celastroides. NCBI lineage: Eukaryota > Viridiplantae > Streptophyta > Magnoliopsida > Malpighiales > Euphorbiaceae > Euphorbia > Euphorbia celastroides. Next base: position 4,567 of record CAOJBJ015956898.1, on the reverse strand, counting down.
AGCAAATTGTGATGAGTAAGTACCGGATTTCACTATTATACTTTTGTTGTTAACAAAAAGTTAACATCAATGAAGTTCTGATTACATGTATAGAGTATAATAGTAACAAGACATAAAAGAAGATAAAAAGAGATGGTTATAAGTTTTACAATGAGAACCTATCTACTTCTTCTTCTTGGACGATGGTGCTTACTCCGGAGCAGCTATTGCTTTCCTCTTGCCAGCAGCCATCTCTTCTCTCCTCCTTCATTTCCTTTCTCCCCCATTTCAGCACCTTTTCCTTCACTTCTCTCCCCTAATTTGTTTGCATTAAAGGGGACTTCCACCGGATGCGAAGTAGTCCAGGCTTCTTCCTAAGCATTGGAATAGGCCATGAACCTATCTTCACCCATGTCCCTTGCTTCTACTATTCTGAGAACAGCTTTTGGAGGAATGAGATAGGGTTGCAGTTCATCAGTAAACACTTGAAGATTCTTCTTGAACTCCGGTAGCAGTTTCAGCATATACTCCTTGTCAGCGGTTGTCATGTATGGAAACATGGCTCTGTTGAGAGCATAATGAGCCTTGTAGCTCGAAAGAGCAAGGCCATAAAGCTTTTACACCAGATTCTGAAGTAATGGAAGAATTGAGCTTTCGTGTAGCTGGAAGGGGTTGACTAGAGGAGTTTCTTCCAGCTTCAATGATAGAGCTTGGACTCTATCAGCCAGAGAATCAATTGACCCCTTAATGAATGAGGTCTCATTGATTATCTTTGTCTTCAGAGATGCGAAGGCAGAGTCTAATTCTGCTTTTGAAATGCCTTTGCTGGAAGAAATTTCCTTGCTGAGTTCTTCCTTGACGCTGGACATAGTAGACTTGATTTCTGAAATGATTTCAGCTCCTTCCAATTTATTCTGCTTCTTGTAGTCCCTCAGAAATTGATCAAGTTCCTGCCGGGCCAACTACAGTCTTGGACACTAGTGAGTGTTGGGCCAACTAGAGTCTTAGTCCCTCAGCTTATCAACTGAGTTTTGGACACTAGTGAGTGTTGGGCCAACTATAGTCTTAGTTGCTAAGGAGATAGAGCTGGAAGTTGGCATTCCAAGCCTCAATCTTTCCATGGCTTCCACCATTGAGCCAAAATTGACTTCCTTCTTCTTCAGTATCTCCAGGGATTGATTGATAGCCTTTAGTTCCTAGAAAATTGAGGATTTTTCCTTCTTCTTTTCCAGCTACTCTTGCAAGATTTTTGGCTGCTTTAGCAAGCATATCTGCACTTGACTGGGGCTCATCTTCTTCTTCAGTTTGAGCTTGTGGTTGAGCAGAAGATGTAGGGATTGTATCCCTCTGATTTTGCTGGTCTGGGCTAGATGAAGAACTTGAAGAGGTGGATTTTTCTTGAGATTCTTCCTCACCTATGGGAGTAGTTGATTGTATTGCTACTGCATAATCCAAAGTCTCAAGACCTCGTGCTTCTACTCCTCCGGGAACAAATTGTTGTTTCGGAGTTGGCACCTTAGGCTCTTCCTCTTCAGTGGCCTTGTCCTCAGCTTGTACAGGCGTTTAAAATGTCCCCAATACAACATTCAAAACATTGCCTTGAAGCACTTCTTCTCCTCTAGGCATCACAAAGGATACTGGAGTTGGTGCTTGAAGCACAACCAATTGGTTCTGGTTTGCTGCCCTTTGCTCCTCCTCTCCAGTATAGAGCCCAGCTTCTTCTATCCCATCCAGGTCCTCTATCTGCTCCCTTTCTTCTTCTACTAGCCTTTCTCCAGTCTCATCATTTTCTTTCTCTGTTGACTGATCGACTTATACTTGAATCTCTGCTTCTGCAGGCTTTGCAGGCTCTTTCTACCTTTCTTCTTATAGGGGTTTTTCCCTTACTGTTTCTTCTCCTTCTTTTTCTTTTCCTTGTCCAGATCTAGTGATTGCATCAATTGTAGCTCCAAGTTCTAGAAGTTAATCTATTACTGGATTGAATGCTTGCATCAACTTTTTTTATCTTTTCCTCTTCTATGTTTTTGGACTGAGGATTTTCTGCAGCTTTCTCACTGAAGTCCATCATAAGCTCCTTTGTTGGATCATACTCAATAACTATTCTTGTTGGTCTTATCATCCTCAACTCCTGCTTCATTTTTCTGTACGTGACCAATTTTTCTCTCGGGATTAGAGGAATTGGTGGAGCAGTGAATGTTAGTGGAGTTTCTTCATCAAATGTATCAGCTTGAGGACCACTCTTAGCCTCTAGTATTGGATCTTCATGAGCAGTTGGTTCTTTAGCTGTTCTATCAGCTTGTGCTTCTTTCAGAGGATTTACTTCTTCAGGAACTTCATCTCTGGTTCCTAGATTTTCAACATAGGCCATGTCTTCTTCCACTATTCTTTCATCTTCCAGTTCCTCCTTATCAAGTTCTTCTTCATTGACTACTTCCTTCTGCACCTGTTTAACTCCTCTCCGGGGTTTCCTGAATGATCTTAAGGAGTGTTTTGTTGTCTCCTCCTTTCCTTTTCCTTTCTCCTGAATGATCTTGGGTGCAATCTCTACTGGTTCTTGTTTCTAAATGGGAGGTCTTGGCCTTCTTTTCAACTCAATGATTGGCTCTTCATCTGTTTCCTCACTATTAGAGTCATCTTCGTCGATTGTACCTAATCTTCGGGGTTTCATCTCTCTGTTCTCGAATCCTTAGAGAAGTTTGTCTAGTCATCCTTTGAGATGATGAACTAGAGGAACTACTGTTTCTCTTCTTCTCCTCCGGAGCAGGAGATTTCTGCTTCTTTCTGGATGGAGCTTCAACCTCTTCTCCAGCAGCTCTCTTCAACTTTCGATTCTTCTTATCGTCTCTGAGCTTGATGGCCTTCTGTTTATCCCATACATCATCAAACTTGAGATTGTTGAATGTGTATTTAGTAACTTCTTTGTCTATCCTCTCCTCTCCTTCTATTCCGTAGATTCCATTTATAGAGAAGATTTCTGTAATTAAGCTTCCATATGCATACATATTGTGCTTGATATAGTTTATTATCAGCACTGGAAAGTTAACTTGACTATGCTCTGCCAGACACTGTACTAGACAGTGATGAAAATTGGAAGTAGTGTTACCAAACCTGGTTTTGACAGAATGAAGTGAGACACTATGTAGTGAAGCTTCCTTGGATCTTCTGGCCAATAGGTCGAATATTTGTCGCTAAAGAATCTATCCGAAAACCACATTTTTGGATCATACTTGATCATCTTCTTGTCTCCTTTTTTTTCTCAGCTGCAATCCGGAATTAACCATCTCCAAATGTTCTATGAACCATTCCGGATCAATAATTATTTCTTTCCCATTCACTTTTGATCTAATCACATCTAGATCTCTGTGGTGCATCATGTTGTGATAGAATTCTATCACAAATATAGGGAAAGTTAATTTTCTCAGTCGCAAAAATTTCACAAGCTTCTATCACATCCTTGTACCTAGTGCTGCTAAAATCTTCTATCATGTATAACTCCTGCTTTTTCTTCTGATCTTCTGGATAGCTGGGAGTCTTAGTTCTCGCCATTTGAGTAGTTGAATTTAAGAACTTACGGTTTGAGTTTTCAATTTTACAGAGTAACAGTAGAGTGTTAATCGTGTAAGATTTTGGATGAAAACTCAGGATTTAAATAGGCAAAGAGAGATGAGGGTAAAAGCATAATCCACATCTGTTATAAAAACACGGAATAGCCTAGGTGGCACTTTAACAGAGTTACTAATTCTGGAATTAATAGTTACACGTTCGAAGGTGAACGATTTCCGTTTTTATCACTCCACTAATTACCACTAATGGGTGACAGGTTTAATTTTTGAAAATTTAATACTGTAGTAACTTGCTACATGTTTTCCTGCCATACGCCGCTTTTCTCTCTCCCTCGTCATGTGACGTGGCTGACTGTAGATCCGGATCCAAGCTTTTGTACACTTGGAAAATTTCTTCACTGTATTTCTTCTTCTGGAGCTTCTTCAGATTGGATTTGTCATTCCAACTGCATCCCTTAGCCTTGCAAACTAATCTTTACTTAATGGTTTAGTAAAGATATCAGCCTTCTGGTCTACAGTAAGAATATACACCAATTCGACATCCTTTTTATTGACATGATCTCGGATGAAGTGATGCCTTATGCTAACATGCTTCATTCTGCTGTGGAGAGCAAGATTCTTTGACACGATGATTGCACTCTTGTTATCACATATCACTTGAACACATCCGGACTTGACTCAATAATCTTGAAGTTGCTGCTTGATCCACAATAGTTGAGCAACACATCTTCCAGCAACCATGTATTCAGCTTTTGTTGTTGAAAGAGCAACTGAAGTTTGCTTCTTGTTGTACCAAGAGATTAAGAAGTCTCTAAGGAAATGAAATCCTCCGGAGGTACTTTTTCTTTTAAGTGAATATCTTCCATAATCAACATCAGTGAATTCTCTTAGAGTGAAATCTCTATTACTTGGGTACCACAAGCCAACTTCTAGAGTTCCAATTAGATACCTCAAGATTCTCTTTGTTGCTTTGAGGTGGGATTTTTTAGGACATGACTGGAATCTTGCACAATAATAGACAGCAT
>CAOJBJ015952551.1:0-10283 GCA_948291685.1 Euphorbia celastroides | reverse complement strand
GAGGCTTTCATGCTTTGCCGAGAACAGACTCAAAACCTCGCATCCGGTCATTCGCCGACGGAAATCCGTTGCTATTTTCAGCATATACTCTGTTTCGTCCAACTTCGGAGTCCTATAATGGGCGGCGCCATGCATTTCAGCAGCAAAAGATTTGCGATTGGCTTTCTTATTCATCCGTCTTCACTCCTCTGTTTTCTTTTGAATCTAGTAGCAAACCCTAACTGGAAATCAGCTCTCCTCCGGCCTATGGCTTCTTCATCTCTATTTTTAAGTTTTCGAAAGAAAATTAGGTCGAGGCGGAATGCCCTAAACTCTGAATATGCATTATTCAGTTCGGTTATGGCATGGAATAGTGGAAATTCACTGCATAAAGACTTTTGGGGTTAGCTCACTTTTCTCTGTTGTATTCCTAGAGAATAGTTCTGAATGAGCGTCTCTGTGTAAGCCTAAGCAAGAAAAATGTCATAGTATCGTATTGCCAAATTTTGAGCTGGATTGTTTATTTGTGGAATTTTGCAGCTGTTTTGAGATACATATGAAGCTTAACTGTTGATCATATGATTAATAGTTTGAGAAGTTCCTTGTTAAGTAGGATCCCTATGCTATTTGCATCAATCTCAATTCGATGTTTCCTCTCATGGACAAGCAGTTTGTGTGTTGCTTATATTTATTGAGTATTTCATATATAAACTTTCTTTAATTCTGCTCAAACGTTATCAATTCTCATTTGTATAACTCTACAGATGTCTAAACTTTTGCTGTGGCGGTATAAAGATGGCATTTGTTGGCACACGTTGTTCTTCTTTTTATTACAGTATGGAGGTATGATGAATTTGGATTTCTTTTTATTTGATACAGTTGGTGGCGGATAAGTTCGAGTAACATGATTAATAATTTTATATAATGTTTTTGTCTTACAACAATGCTGAAATCTTGTAATAGTTTTCAAATCCATGATTTGGGTAAGGCAAGGTGTAAAAATGGTAATCTTTCTATTATATTCAACTTTATGCCTAAAATGGAAATCTTTTTACCGAGGGCGTTTAAGACTAGTGACTAGTGATTTAAACTTGTGAGGGCTCTACTTGACTACTTATAATGTGTACATTAGACTGTGTGTTTGACATTAAGTTTTTCCTATTTGTGTAAACTGTGTGGAAACTTTTTGTCCACTTAGATCATTGTTTCTTAATCCGTGTTGAACACACGTTTTTCCTTTCTTCGAAAATTGTGGGGAGATGTTTACCTATGTGAAATAATGGTTTCAAGAGTCTCTTTTAGATGTTCTCCTATGTACACTCATTTCACAAGTGTCTCATTTTCTTTATGTATATTCTTGTACTTGAAGATTTATGAACTAAATGAGTATGCTTGGATAACTCTTACTGTCTTTTTTTTTTACTTAATTGGCTTTAAACCAAGAGTTTACAATGAGAGCTTGTCATTTTCTACGAGCAGTCTTATTTCATTGAGCATCATGAGATTGTTCATTGCTAGGTTGTTCCTCTGCATACCAAAATTTTATCTTTCAAAATTGACTATTTTCCCTTGCAATCCTTTAAATCATTGTCACATTACATCTTATATGTCACCTTGATAGCTGACTGATTGAGAGGAAAGAAAAGGAAGTTGGAAAAACTGATAAAGCATAGTACAATGTGAAACAAATCAAGAGTAGGCTAGTTCATTTTCAAAATCCTATTAGTATTGGAGCAATGTGATTGAACTTGAGTGAAGGTTTATGAGAATTTACATTTTCATTTGTACAGAAGCAGTTTGGCTGACATTGCCTCAATTTTGTGTACAAACATATGCATTTTTCTTAGAATAGTTGTGATATATTTGCTATATTAATGTCTTGAAAAAAATGGCGGAAGATTGTTTAGACAAGTATTGAACTAGTGCTTCCCTTTCGGCGACTCAACACTTGATGTTGAACTTTTTGGCTGTATTTGTTTTACATATTGTAAAGTAGATGAAGGTAGATTTTCAATCCTTCTGGGGACCTTATTCATTTTTGTCTTCAGAATTTTTTCTGCACATCCTTTTCATAGTTTTGTGTTTGAACGGCTGTGTGATTTTGGAAGTGTTTCAAATAATATTTCTTTTTGTTTGATTCTGCTGTTTGAATCAAAGGTTTTCTGTTTAAAAGCATGTTCCATATAATTTTTTATGCACATGAATGGTTCCATAGTGGTCAATCTCTGGATGTCTACTTGTGACATGTAACGCCATTTAACATAAATGATGAACTAACAGGATTAGGGGGAAAAATGAGAAAACGCCTTGCAATATTAATTTGTTATTTTTTCTTATTCTTATCAACTTGTGTCTTGTGGAGATGAAAACTGTTTTCGTCAGTGGAAAAATTGTGTCCCTAATTGCGCTGCTAAGCATCAAAAAGACTGATATTGTTGTTGTGGTTGTGGCTGATAGTGCCATTGATATCATCAAATGCCAAAGATCGCCACGGGCATGATAACAAACTGTCAATGTATCTTGTCTATCTTATACCAGGTGTAACTCTTGCATTGTCAGCATATCAACTTGGCCCGTGTTGTTCACTTTTTTACATTTAGGTGCAATTTGTTAATTTAGGCATGTATTTTTGTCAACTTTAAGCAAATTTAGGGAGCGTATCGAAGTTTTAAGATTTGTAGTGTCAATTGGAATTTTGGGAGTGGTTGAATGGGAAACATATGCAATAGGCCTAATATATATATACAGAGTATGATAAACCCTAGTTTTCACATCCCAATTCCAATTTGTGCCGCCGCCATCTACTCTGCCTTTTTTCATCCTCTGATCTCTCTCTTTGGTGTTGAGATTTGCTTAGATCCTACAAATCTCTGCCACAATTGTTCGTTTCTCTTTGCATTTGATTTGATTCTTCTGGTCTTCTGTTGATTTGTTCCTTAATTCCTTCTAAATTCATTTTGAAGAAATTTTGTGCTGGTTTTTTCGAGTCACTCGAAGATTTCAGTTACCCGTTATTTGCTCGATCAAGCTTGCCTCTCGATAACCTGGTAAAAATTTTTCTTCTTTTTCCTACTGCTAGATGTTTAATTTTCATCTTGAAGTATCATTTCCTATGGGACTTTTTCATCAGGTCGTTGATGTCAATGTTTTCTGCTATCTGCTCTTTTGATGTTCCCTATTGTCATTGTTTTTGTCAAATTCTGATGTATGCCTTTGAGAGTATCATATGTCATGCAGATAGTCATTTGCTAGTAATTTGTCTGCTCAATGTTATAATTACGGTTTTTATTATAGTTCATTTGTTTTGTATTTTCTACTATTAATTAAGCCATCAACTTCTTACATATTGAGTAATTCAGTTATGGTAGAGAATTTCCAGGTTAGGAAACATGTTACATTCGAAGAGTTTATTCATTTTTGTTCTTGTTATACACCACTTAAATTTTTGGTTTCTGTTTTTCTTATTAAACCGTAAGTGCACAAATGGGGGTTTGGATATGTATCTGCTTTTTCCTAATGGATTGGCTACAAATGCTAATACTATTAGCTGGATTTTAAACTGTTTTAGCACGGGAATCTTACCTATTGTTATTATACCGTTTGGGGAATGGGTAGAACACTTTTCACAGACAACTAGATACCCATTGCCACTCATAATTGGGCGAATGCTATACTTTTGTAATTCCTATTTATGCATAAAGTTAGACTAAATTACATTTTTCACTAGAACTCTAATAAACAATGGTTTATAAAGATTCTGAAACTGTAGTTTGAAGATATACTATTTCATATTTGAAGATATCTTTCAATTGTAATAGTTTATCTAGGCTCTATTCTTTTGAACTGAATGGCTAGCATCTGAAATGAACTGAATGGAACTGAAACTTATTGAATAAGTTCTGCATTGAACTGAAATTTATTGAATCAGTACTGAACTGAACTGGAACTTATTGAATACGTATTGAACTGAACTGAACTGTGAAAAGAACAAGCCTTAGTTTGCACCCTTGATATTGTCTACTGAAAAAAGAACATCAGGGGACATATCACCTGCATAAACTCTGTCGGGGCTTGTTCACTGATTACTTCTTTTTCATGGCCAATTTTTGACAGCAGCCTGCATAGTGATGGAGGGACATTCATCTTCATCATTTGAGACATTGAAAAACAAGAAGCTCAAGTCACAAAAGGTAGATCGCATCAGTGCTTTGCCAGACCCAATTATTAACCACATCCTTTCGTTCTTACAATCAACGAAAGAAGCTATAAGGACAAGTGTCCTATCAAAAAGATGGAAGAACAAATGGTGTGGCGTTCCCAATCTCATTTTTTATTCCACTGGTATGCCCGATGAGCTCTCTTGTGTTTTCATCGACGCGACCATAATTCAGTATGGCCCCTACAATATCAAGAAATTCCATATGCGACTAGACGGTCAAAATGTTGACAACGATCCCCACTTGCAAGAGAAACTCCATTTTCCCGTGAGAAGACAAGTCGAGGAACTTATTTTCGAGTTCCCTAATAAGGCTATCATGCTACCAAGGCGGTGCCTTTTCCACCATGCTTGCTTGATAAAACTTCAGACTCTCGGTTGCATCCTTGCGCCCTCCGAGGGGGTCAAATGGGAATTCCTTAAAGAATTAAATATGGAAAGGTGTCGGTTGCCTGATATAGCACTAGAAGATATTTTTAGTGGCAGTCTGTCACTTGAATCCTTAAGGATAATCATCTGTTTCGGGTTCTCCCGGCTTGTTGCCAAATCGACTTCCTTGAAAAAATTGGAGTTTGGATATCTTCATGAAATTTCCCTTCTTGAAATTGCCTGTCCAAACCTTGAACAGTTCAATCTTCATGGTTCGCTCGATATTGCAACTGTTAAATTTACAAATTTGTCGTCTTTAATCCGTGCTGATCTGGATTTTGAGCATGATGGGGACTTTCTCGAAGAAAGTTTAACTAAGAAGATTTTGGAGCAGCTTCAACATGTAAAAGAGCTAACATTTGGTCGTCATGTTATGGAGGTAAGTTTTTGAGGAAGGAATTGTTTATTCTGAGTTTTTCGATAATCATTCTTTCTAAAATATTCGATTTTACTATGACTGGCTGTATTATGTTTGAAGGTTCTGTCGTATATATGGTATTACCGGCCTTATTTGTCTCGTCTATCGCTGAAGATCACGTGCTTAACATTGGGTTCCCCTGAATTTTGTGAGTTTAATGACGGAATCGAATATGTGCTTCTCAGTTCGCCTTTCTTGGAGAGGCTAGTTATAACAAAGGATTTCTTTTATGAGGTAAATGTTCTAAAATTCTTTTTCCTGAAATCTGAAATTCGAGTTCAATTGTTACTATGTTTGTTACATAGCATGTGGTTATTTGGCATTCAATGTTGTAGCATGTGTTGAGAAAGTCATTAAAATGACTGCACTGTAGTATTCATTTACTGTAATGCTCTGATAATATACTCTTATAAATTGCAAGGATGATTTTCATGTACCGTACATTTTGCACGACCGAGGAGGGTACTTTTGGAATTACCACCGAACCGATTTCGATTGTTTAGAGGGGCATCTGAAGTTGGTTCAAGTTGTTGGCCTCCCAGAGAGTGATTATGACTACACATATGTGCTCGACTTTATTGGGTTCTTGCTCAGGACTTCTAGAGTTCTGGAAAAAGTAGTTGTGACCCTAGAAGGAGGGGGAAAGTATTTGGAAGACGAAGTTTCTGAAATTTTGCTATCGTTTCCAAGACGTTCTGCCAATGCAGTAGTTGAAGTGTTGGGTTCTCAATAAATCTCCAGCAATGTTCTGAACATGTTGAGCATTGAAGATCCCAACCCACAACTAGACTGGGAGTGTTGAGTTAACAAGTTTATTCGGATCAAAATACTCGTTGCTTTGCAAATATAGGTGCTCACAATAACAAACAGTTACATTTTGTGTTTGTGTTTCTTGATTTCTTTTATTGTATAATTTTATACATGGAGCCATGTATTGGCAGTGTAATCATAGCAAAAACAATCAATAGATAGGAATCCCTATTTGTTCAGGTAGTCATTGTTCTTTATGCTCGTGAGGTGTGATTCAAAATTGGTATTGCTATTGTGAAAACAACTAATGTCTTGATGTTTTATCAGCTGAGCTAAACTAAGAATATGTAACGTCTTATGTCGCTTGACATTATGCTTTTGTGCCAGTACCAAGGTATTTTCGAACTCTACCATAAGAAAAATCCAACGCAACATTAAATTGACCTCAAGTGAATAACGTATTAAACGAAACACCAAATAGTGAGTTCACAGGCATGATTATAAAAATTTAGCACACCCAACAAATTGCTGTATTATAGAATTTGCACTTGCGCCATCATAGCTAGAAAAAACAAGCCACATGTTTTATGTGTTCCATATCCAGCTCAAGGCCATCTTTTGCCTTACTTTTTGGACAAATTGTGTGTCTCCAACCAAATTTTGTGCTATTTTTAATCCTAATCACCACATAAGCCATTCAACATGACTTAACGTTAATTAATGTTGATTAATTCCACCTTCTCTTCCTTAACTCCAGCAACAAATAATACTCTGTTCCATTTCTACGGCTTCTTTTTCTTCTTTGTTCAAGTAATAAAACTCAAAAGGCATTTAATGATGGCACATGTCAAAAAAAATTGGTTGGAGACACGTAAGGGGATATATTACTTTGAACAAAAAATTTTTATCTTTATTTTTATACATAATTCCATTCTATTTACAGTCAGAAATTACTTAGTGTAGTCGGTTTAAAAGACGGTAATGTCCTCAGTATGAGAAGAGGAACCGGGACGTTTCTCGAAAACGCCTGACCAGTGGACGGGCGTTCCCCGAAAAGGCTTGTACCACTGGCCAGGTGTTTTCAGGAAACGAAACGCCTGTGCCAGTTGACGGGCGTTTTCAGGAATTGCCTGTCCACTGGATGGGCGTTTCCCACAAACACCTGCCCACCCTGTCAAATTTCTACAAGGTGATAATCAAACAAAAAACATATCATTTGATGATTTTCGGTCTTTGAATGTACTGAATTTGTGGTTTTTCTTTAGATATTTTGCTACAAAATTGATTGGGAAAGGATATTGAAAGTTGAATGAGATTTTTTAATGAAGGATAAGGTTGTCTTTTGAACCGACTACACAAAATAATTTACAGCAATTTAGATTTTAATAAGTTTCAAATGAGTTTAAATTTCATTAAATTTTAAATAATTTCTTGTGGTTTTTAATTACTTATTTCGACCGGTTAAAAAGAAGTTGAAAGTAAAAAAGCCCTACAAAACCTCTCACACCCTATAAGTTTACCGACGGCTATCTGTCGCTATTTTCAACATAAACTCTGTTTTCTCAAACTTCGGAGGCCAATAATTGGTTGGCGCTATGCATTTCAACAGCAAAAAATTTGCGTTTGGCTTTCTTCTTCTTCTTCTTCTTCTTACTTTTGCATTCCTCCTCTGTTTTGTTTTGAATCTACCAAAAAACCCTAACAGGAAGTCAGTTCTCCTCTGGCTTATGGCTTCTTCGTCTCTAATTTTATTCATCGGAGTAAAATCCGAGGCAAGGTGAAGTTCCTTAGATTCTGAATATGCGCTATTCAGTTCGATATTTACCGTGGAGACTCACTCCATGAGGACGATTGTCTCCCACGATGTAGCGGAGAGGGGCACATTTCTGGTCTTATTCCTACTATGGAGGTTAGTTCACTTTTCTCTGCTCCATTTTTATCTGATATTACCAAATTAGGGCTTGATTATTTGGCTGAGATATTTTGGAGCTGTTGCAAAACGCATATGAAGCTTTCTTGATTATATGAATAATAGTTTGAGAAATTCCATGTTAAGTGATTCATAATATCTTACTGTGAATCAATCTCAATTCGATTTATGCTCTCGTGAGAAAGCAGTTTGTGTGTCGCATAGATTTTCTGTATATATCATGATGAACTTTGTTTATTGATGCTCAATTTTTTTTTTATCAGTTCTCATTAGTATGATTCTGCAGATGTCTGAACATGTGTAGCGGCAGGATCAAAATGGCATTTGTCGATGATATGTTATTCGTGTTTGTATCACTATGGAGGTAAGATAAATTTGGAATGCTTTTTTATTGATATAGATAATGTTGGATAAGCTCAGGTAACTTGATTAATTTTAACATTTTTGTTTTACAATAATGCTTTAATCTGGTGATGAATTTCAAAACTGTTATTTGGGTAAAGCACGGTGTAAATTTGGTGATCATAGTTTTACATTCAAGTTTGTGCCCAAAATGGAAATCTTTTTAGTGGGGATTAGTGTAAAAGCCAAACATTAATGCAAGGAGTCTGCTTGACTACTTATACAATGTACATTATTCTTTGTGTTTGGCATAAAGTCTTTCCTATCTGTATAAACAGTGTGGAGATTCTTTTGCCGTTCAAATCGTTGTTAATTTTGAGGACATGTTTTCTTTTATGAAATAATGGTTTCAAAAATCTCTCTTCGATATTTTCCTATGTATGCTCATTTCGCAAATCTCTCATTTTCATGTATGTTCTTTTAGTCAAGGATTTATGAATTTCACGAGTTAGCTTACATACCTCTTCTTGTCTTTTTTTTCTCTTTAGCTTGGCTTTCAACCAGGAGTTCACAAAGAAGCAGTTTGTTTTCATGGAGTATCATGAGTTTGTTCATTGCTAGTTGTCTTATTTCCTGATATTCCTCTGCATACCAGAACTGTCATCTTCCAATATAGAATGTTTTCCCTTGCACTCCTTTAAATTGGTACCTCACATCTTATGTCACCTTGATAGCTTACTGATTGGGAGGAAAAAAATGGAAGTTGGACAAACTGACAAAACGTACAATATGAATGAAATCAAGAAAAGGTTAGTTCATTACCGGAGACCTATTAGTATTGGAGCATTGTGATTGAACTTGAGGGAAGGTTTAGGGACATTAACGTTTTCCTTGGAGTTCTCTCTCTCTCTCTCTCTCTATATATATATATATATTCAGCACAAGAGGAAAAGCTTTGTCGATTATTTTGTTCATTCTGATGGCTATTTGTACTGAAGCAGTTTGATTGAACTTGCATCAATGTTGTGTACGATCATTTGCATTTTCTTGGAATAGTTGTGATAGATTTGTTATATAATGTCTTGGGAAAGTTAACAGAAGATTGTTTAGAGAAGTAGAGAACTAGTGTTTGCCTTTCATTGAATCAACACTTTAGGTTGAACTATTTGCCTTTCATTTGCTGTGTTATGAAGTACGTGAAGTTAGAATTTCAATCCTTTTTAGCACCTTTTTAATTAGTCTTCAAAATTTTGTCGGTACATCTTATTTGTGGGTTTCTTTTCGAACTGTTGTGTGACATTGGAAGTTGTTTCGAATCATATTGGTTTATGTTTGGTTCTGTGGTTGGAATGAAATATTTTTGATGTTCCATGTTACTTACATTTCTTATGGTTCCATAGTGGTCAATCTCTGGATGTCTTCTTGTGACATGTAATGCCTTTGAACATTATGCTAAAATGACGGGCAAAAATGAAATAAGGCCTTGCAGTGTATATATTTATTATAATTTTTTCTTTTTCTCATCAACTTGCAATGATGAAAAATGACGGGAAACCATTTTTCATCTAGAAAAATTGTATCCCTAATTGCGATGCTAAGATTCCAAAAAGCCTGCTTTGGAAAAAAAATCCAATGTCTCCGTTTCCGGCCCATCGGTGTCTCTCACTCAATATCTAACGCATTGGCTTTTTGTAGGAGAGAGAAATGAGAAAGTGGGAGAGAGCAACAGAAAAAGCACCACGTGTTAAATATTGATTGGAGGGACACCGAAAGGGACAAGAAAATGGGGATATCAGATTTTTTCCGCCTTATTTGTTATAGCGATTGTGGCGGATAGCGCCATTAATACCATCAAATGCCACATCACCACCGGCATAATGACAATCTGGTCTATCTTATACCAGGTGTGGCTCTTGCCACTACTACTATTGACAACGTCTGTGATGTGGTACGTAATTATGTTTTGTATATCCATGTGTCAGGTAAGCTCTTGCATTGTCAACATGTCGTCTCTATCTTCTTGGCGCGTGTTCATGTTTTGATGTTTAGATGTAATTTGTTAATTTAGGTATGTAATCTATTTTCAACTTTAATCAAATTTAGGGGCGCATATTGGATTTTCGAGGTTGGTGGTGTCAATCTGCATGTTGGGAGTGGTTGAAGAGGAAACTTATGTATTAGGCCTACTATATATACAGAGTCTGATAAACCCTAGTTTT
>CAOJBJ015940502.1:0-14744 GCA_948291685.1 Euphorbia celastroides | reverse complement strand
TAATAAGTTTGAGATTAAAAATATATAAGTTGCATCTTTTATCTTATGTTTTTTTAAATGGTTTTACTTAGAAACATGTTTGCCTTAATCGTATTTTGCCACTTTAATTTACGTCAAGTGTTGAAATATTAATCTAATTGTTTGAAGTGTTTATAAATGTCCATAAATTTTCATTTTGTCAATCATAACATGCAAGGAAGTTTATTTTATGTTATCCACCTTTAACTTAATTTTTTCTTAAAAGATAATGATCATTAGTGGTTTCTACGTTCTTATCTCTGAGATTTGAACTCAACTTATTAGTTATAAATGAAATTACTTACCATTTAGTTGCTTCTCCTTTAATCATTAAAAACTATATACTTCAATAGAAAACAAATTGCCTGTTATCATTCCCCATTTACACGTATTCCAAGGGAAAAGACAAACCCAAAACACCGTCTTACAAACATTGACACATATAATGTACAAATGTACATAGCAACACATCAATTAGACACTATTAACACCCACAAGACACTTGGAATATTTACATCGTTCACAAGTACCCACAACAACAAAATAAACATTCATGCACCATCAATTAAGCTCCAACAGTCAGCATAGAATCCATCGATTCAATCCCACTTCTTGTTCGCCCAATTCTTTGTTCATCACTCATCCAAATCTCGGGAATCACTTGCGTTATGTTATTCACATTTTCCACCGCATAGTCCGCCTCTTTGCTCTTCGTCGTCTTCCCCACCAGCACAGTCCTTAGCCCTATTGCTTTCCCAGCTGCAATGTTCTTCACATTATCATCCAGAAACAGCTGCAAAACGCTCAAATAGTTTAGATTAACACTAGACAATCAAAATCATTAGATCAAAGCTTAATACATCATAACCCCTCAACATGGGACAAATAGTTTACTGCCCTCTTCGACTTTCTCAACTTGCCAAAGTGTGCCAATTTACCCCTCCCTCCAACTTTAGAAAATGCACTAGTTTACCTATCATTATCACGTGTCATTTTTTGTTGGATGACTTCTCAAAGATAACATTTTTTATACGTGTCATCCAAAGGGCAAACTGGTGGATTTTGTATAGTTTGAGGGCGAGGACTTTTTCAAAGTTCAGCGATGTATTTGGCCTTAGATTAATGAGAATCATCTTATTTTGTAGTACCGTGCGGTTAGAATTGATGTTGGCAGCGTGTATGGCGACCTTCATGGCGTCCATTGCAGGCTTGAGAAGAACAGGGAACTCGTTGGGGTGAGTTGAATTTGGTAGATTTGGATTCATTGTCTCGAAGCAGATGATCTGATCGAACAAATCTTCGATTCCGAGCCTTTTCAGGGCTTTGATTGCGTGGTTTCTATCTGAATTTGTGAAAATCTGGAGCAAATGGAAAGAAATTAGGAATTGAATGAACAAAAATTAGGCAATTTCAGTGTCTGTGTTTTCAAACTCACGATTTTCCTTTGAGTAATGCTGCAGAGGAGGTTGCGTAATTGATTGTCTGGTTTGATCAAATCGTAAGGCAATTTTCCGTGTACGAAACTGAAAAACGACAAAATGAAGAATCAAGTTCTGTTAGATCATGAACAAAGCGTGAATTAGAGGAGAAATTTCGAAGATCAAATAACCTGTGGTAATCATCAGCATCAATATCATAGCCTAATGCCTGAATCATCAGTCACAAATTCAAAAAAACTAATCAGAAATCGAAATCAAGCTAGGCAAACGCGTAATTTCAACAGATTTCTCTCTAATTTACCCGCAATCCGGCGAGAGAGCTGCCGCAAGTTTTGAAGAGCTCAACTCGCAGACTCGGAGCTTTGTCCTCTGCAAATCCGCATTTCTCAACGAGAAAATCTGCAGAAAATGGAGATCAGCGAAAAAATGGTTCAAATTAGCTCACAATTAACTAGAAGAAAAGGCCGTACCGTCAATGTTCTTTCTCAGAGCTTCAGCTATTCCAAGCTTTGAAGAATACAGAGTATCATCCAAATCTGAGAAATCAAATTGAAACAATCATAACCTAATTAGAAAATTACAGAAGAAATAGAGATGATCAGATGAATAGAAGAGGGAGATTGAGTACCGAACATGAGGACGTCGAAAGGAGAAGTGAAATCGCGGGAGTCTTTGCAGCAAGAATCCATTGGAGGAGAAATTGAAGTGAAAATTTGAAGAGGAGGTTTTTGAAGTTTGGATAGTAGGAAAATTGGAATGGGAAAAATGACAACAGGGGAATTGAAGGAGATGGGGGTATATATAGGGGAAAGAAGAGGAGACGGAAAAGGATGGTGCTGAGTCTGAGTGCAAATCGCTTACCCTATGACGAGTCGTTTATCCGAGTAGATAAGGACCCCACGCGGACTCCATTTTTAACATGTTGACTAAATTGCCCTCGGCCAAACAAACAAAGTTTTACAAATTGAAATAGCAGTTAAAAGTTATAGAACCTAACTTATACAAGTGTTTATGACCTTTTTTTTTGTCCTAATTCATTTAGTCTCTGTTCTTTTGAATTGAATAATTAACGACATAACTAAATTGAACTGAATAAGTATTAATAATGAACTAAGACTTATTGAATAAACATTGAATTGAAACCTATTATATAATTACTTAACTAAACTAAATAAAAAATAAAATGACAAGAATAAAGCTTCGGTAGTATATGAATTTAATAAGTGTAAGGGGTTGTTTTATATTTTGCTATCATGACTACGGTCTTTTCAATTATGTTTCACAATTTTTTCCTACAACGATATATTTTGATTTTAAGTTTTTAACTATATATTTGATCTTTTATTTTAATAAATAGAAAACTGCCACAATTACTTTATAAAACTGAAATTTACAGATAATAGGAATTTCAATTTGAAAAAACAATTTTAAACTAGCTCTAAAATAACAATAGAAGTTGCACGACGGTTCCTCACATATTAACTCATCAACTCATTTCATAACAACGTTGCTTTTAATGAGTTTGTATTGCTATAGCTTCAAGATCGAGCCACATTTTAATATAGGAGTGTCCAAGAAAAGATAAAAATCATACATTTCATTCTCAAGCTTAATGTTCATTTCAACTTAAAGAAAAAATTAGATAGTTACGCTCACAACAATATTTTACTATATACCTGACTTGAACTTGATACTTATGAAAAATTAAAATTTTCCTTTTTTTTTAAATGACTCATTACCCTACAAAATCATATAAGCGTGCAGCTCAACACATGTAAACCAAATGAGTATATAATTGTTGTAAAACATATATGCTTGGCACATGAGAATGGGCATCACTGTAATTTAAAGAACGGAACCGTGTAAGCACGTGCAGTAATTCAATTTCTCTGAAAGTTCACAAACTTATTACTTAAACGTTTATTTGCACGTGAAAGTCAAGGTTAATATAGTTAATTTGTTAATCAAAAGTAATTCAACAATATTTTTGTATTCCATAGTTTGTTACATAGTTGTTGGTAGGATTAAGTGGCCTAGCAATTCAAATAGTGCAACTCTGGAAACCAACCTTATTTTGGTGTTTCATTCAAATGGTTCAACATTTTTTATACATTGTAGTGATTATAAATGAAAATATAAAAAGAAAATTTAGGAAAGTTGCTGAATAATTGGTGGGATTTCAACCTCTATAGTTCCTTCCATCATTTGCACAATCTTATTCATTGATGGTCTCATACTCGGGTCCGAGTGAATACACCATAACCCGACTAAAATCATCCTCTCGAACTGCTTAAAATCGCTCAATACCTCATCATCATGATCGACTACTGTCTCTAGAGTTCCTGAAAGCACACAACTTGCAACCCAGTCAGACAGGACTAAATCATCCTCGTCGCTCTCTTCTTCCACTCGGTTCAACTCAATGTGCCTTCTACAACACAAAATTTCGAGCAACATCACCCCGAAACTATACACGTCTACTTTAGAAGTAACTGGAGTATTCCTTAGCCACTCGGGCGCTAAGTACCCCATTGTGCCCCTCACTTTTGTTTCTGTCTTCGTCTGGTCAATGTTTAGGAGCTTTGACATCCCGAAATCCGATATCTTCGCTTTGTAGTTTTCATCTAAAAGAATGTTCTGAGGCTTAATATCACAGTGAATTATCGGTGTCTCACATTCTTCATGCAAGTAAAGTAATCCCCTTGCAATTTTCATTGCCATTTCAGACCTCAAACCCCAACTCGGCTTTTCTCCATCCCCGAAAAGAAGCTCTGATAGTGTGCCATTTGGCATTAGCTCATAGACTAGGAGTCGTTGATTTCCCTCTATACAAAAGCCGAGCAGCCTGACTAAATTTCGATGGTGGGTCCGACCTATTACCTTTAACTCGGTCATGAACTCCTCTTCACCTTTTTCGATGTCTTTAGTAATCCTTTTTACTGCAATGTCTATCTCCACATCTTTCAATCTCAAAACCCCGCCATAAACTTTAGCTGAAGAGCCCCTGCCTAATGTATTATTGAATCCATTTGTCGCCTCATTGAGTTCCTGATATGTAAATTCTCTAAAGTTGATCCCGATACTACTTCTGTTACCCGAAAACTTCATTTTCATAAACTTTCGGGCACCCGGGTGATAGAACAAAGCAATAGCCCCAAAAAATACTGCAAGTGTGGCACTTACAATAAGGCTAACCTTCAGAAAAACTCGAACATGGAAATGTTTTCCTTTTACCTTATTTACCCCCTCAGGTCCCGAAATCTTCATCGGTACTTTAACAAACGCCTTGACCCCTTTAGTAGAACTACTCTTTCGGGCATTCAAAAGCGGCATTCGCTTCCTATTACATCTATCATCCACCAAAGCAGCCGCTAGGCTATAACAATCATCTCTTAATGCCTCCTTACAACCCTCCGAATCCACCCCCAAAACCCGATCCAAATCCGAAAACCCCTCGAACGGGAAGTCAGCATCTTCAATCACTTCGATTGTGAAGTTCCTCATTGTGGGATCCGCGCAATAGTTGACCATAGTCTCGGGGTGGCACCCTTTCGCCACATCATCACGATCAAGCGGGACAAAACCCGGGATACAACTACAGGACACTGTTTTGTTATCCGGAGAAAAACACATCCCATTTACTCCACAAACCGAATTAACCCAACACGGTTCGTGTATAGCTTTCCAAACACTTATCCACTCCGTTCCATTCGATTTCGGAAACACAAAATGCTCGAAATTTCCTATATCATCAACGATAGCGCGATGATAGTACTCTTGAGCCGAATACGACTCATTGGCACCCATCGAATAAACAACATCGCTAGTGCTGTTAACAAGAAACATCGAACCGTTCGAGTTAAACACCAAACTCACATTGCTTTGGAGAGTTCCGGTGTACCAATACCCAGGATCCGAAAACCGGTAGGCCGAAAGGACCAAATTGCCGTCGAATTGCATTTGCAACATGAAATTTCCGGCGGAGAAATCTGAAACCCCCTTTCTATTCGAAACGAGAGCTTTTCCGGCGACTAATAACTGGCCCGGCAAGATGGTGTCTGCCGGCCAGTCAAAGCTCTGCCACAAAATTCCGGTGTTTGCATCTCTTAGAACAAAATTTCCGTCGTCTTGCATAAAGCCGAGGCTCGCCGGTTGTCCGCGGTAGAGAGAGAGAGTGCTGCCGTTGGAGTAAGTGAGGAAAAGTTCGCCGGCGAAAGTAAGCCGGATTGTTGCGCCGGCGCCGGCGGGATCGTTGCGGTTTGCCGACCAAATTAGAGCATTTCCGGGGACTTTCTCGAGCCAAATTCCGGCGAGGTAGAGGTTGTTTTGGAGAGAGTAAAACCCGAAGGCGAATTCGCCAGAGATTGATTGCCAAGAAATGTTTGAGCCGGCGGTAATGCCGGAGCCTAAGCTTATGTTTCGGGCGATTTGGGAGTTTACAGGGAAGGAATTGAGCAGTAATATGAAAGACAAGAGAAGGAAATTTAGTGGAGCCATTTTTCTGGTTCTTGGATGCTAAATTGAAAGTTTTTGTGTTGTTCTAGGAATTGAAATTAAGTTGAGAAGAAGATAGGAAAATGAAATTCTATAACAGACTGGAAATTGGAATAGTCAACTATGGAGGCTATCAACAATATGGTTGAATGGAAAATTTTGCACATCACCAAAAGACTCTAACGTGGAATAAAAGTTTTTTTACTCGTTTTGATGATATCCCTTCATTCATCATTTGATATAGCTTGTTCTTTTTTCTACTTTTTCATTTCTTTCCTTTAAAAATGGAGGATGTATCAACCGATCAATAAGCCATATGGAAGGGGACTCCTAATTTTTTTTGGTCTAGCATTCACATAACAGCCGGAAAAATATTATCCTGAAAACAAGCTACAAGATTTTAAAAAAAATTGGTATTAAAGAGAATGTCTGAAATCTTATGGTTACGGATTTATGATAACATGAGACGAACATTAAAAAAATTACATGTTGCAAACTTGTTACTCGTTTTGGCCTAATGTATTGAGATCTTTTTGAAGTTATCTTGAATAACTTCACGTCCACTTGAACTTTCAAAAGTTCATCTCGCTCTCCTGAACTTACAAAAATTAACTATTAACCCCTTTAACTTATAAAAATGCACCACTTTGTCCCCCTAAACGCCATGTGTCTACTTATAATTGGCTTGACTTTTCCAAAATCTCATTTTTTCAACCAACCATAAGTTGACATGTGAAATTACTAGGTTTAAAGACACATTTTAGATAAGTTTAAGAAGGTGAGAGGTTCTTATGAACAAGTTTAGAAGGTGAGACGAACTTTTAAAAGTTCAGGATGACGAGAGGATATTCGATACAACTTCAAAAAAGACCCGATGCATCATTACATTGATTTTTAATTCTTTCCATGCGTTCCGCTTACTATTATCTCAATTTTTTTTTGTTTCATAATATTGTTGAGATTGTGTTTTCCTGATTTTGATAGGATATTTATTTAATTTTATCAGTCATAAATATCAGTACATAATTAAATTTTTTGCTCAGTCTCGTACGTAATTCTGCTCGGTCGGGTGGTTGACACAGAAATTGATTGGTCAAGCCATGGCGGCTAAGAATTCGTCTCACTTGTTCATTAAAAGTAGTTGAAGAAAATAGAGAAATACTCGTATAGACTGGGAGATTTGAGTTGAATAAGTGAGATTGGAACTGAATTTCTTCGGTTAATCTAGATTAATGATGCATTATGATGATAATTATATATTTAGTTGACTCACATAAATGACATAATTATTGATTTATTAAAGGTTTTGACTTGGTTATTGGTTCGTGACCGAAACATGTAAAATGCTGAAATATATAATTTTTAATTATGTTGTTATCGAGAAATTGTCGCCATGTGCAAATTGGCAACAGAGAAAATCAATTTGGTACTCGAAACAATCCAAGTTTTTCCAACTTTACCAGCTGGGCTAGGTCTTACAACACATTGAAAATTTTTGTATATCAATGTTAAATATTTTTTTTTGAAATAGTTATTGAAAAAATAAATTCACGACTCCTAAATTTGATATTAAAAGTATATTACCTTTTAACTAAAAGAATTTTCAACATCCTCGGTGAAATTGACAAACACAAGGAAGTTTGCTCATAAAAATTGTCGTAAATGTCTTGATAAACATGAATAGACACTTTTCTCAGTTATAGACTACAATTTACAGTCTTTCTAATTTTTTGAGCTTAAAATTCTTCTCAATTTCATTTATGTAATATACAAAAAAATATCTACATGGCCAGCCTTACAAATTACTACGACTTTCAAGTTACAAGAATGAAAAAGTGTCACAAAAGAGAATTTATTAAACAACTAATAGCAATATTCCAAATTATTAATAAAAAAGAAATCCAAGTTAATACATTTCTGTATAGATGAATGGAGGAAAATCAACTTCAACTGTTCCTTCTAACATCTGCACAACCTGTTTCATTACCGGTCTAAGATTCGGGTTAGGACTAATGCACCATAACCCGACCATAACCATTCGTTTAAACCTCTCAAAATCCCCGAAAACATCGGGATCAAGGCCAACAATGCCCTCTAACTTGTCATCTTTAGCACAGGATATAACCCAATCAGTTAGAATCAACTCGTTTCCTTCGCTTTCTTCGTTTTCCCGATGCAACTCTAAGTGTCGTTGGCAAAAAATAATCTCGAGCAACATAACCCCGAAGCTATAAACATCGACTTTAGATGTCACGGGAACATTTTTTAGCCATTCGGGTGCCATGTACCCCATTGTCCCCCTCACATTTGTGCTTGTTCGGGTTTGGTCTTTCATCAAAAGTTTTGCAAGGCCAAAATCCGATATTTTCGCTGTAAATTTCCCGTCGAGAAGTACATTTTGTGGCTTTATATCGCAGTGTATAATCTGCCTTTCGCATCCTTCGTGTAAGTACGAAATCCCTCTTGCAATTCCTTGTGCTATTTCCACTCGTTTATCCCAACCTGGTTTTTCCACTTCATCAAACAGAAAACCCGACAAGGTCCCGTTTTTCATTAGTTCATAGACCAAAAGTCGATGATTCTTCTCGTTACAAAACCCGAGCAGCTTTACAAGATTCCTGTGGTGAGTTCTACTGATGATTTGGACTTCTGTCAGGAATTCTTTTTCGCCTTTTTCTACTATCTTTTCGAGCTTTTTAACCGCAACTTCAACCTCTTTATCCTCTATAAGTAACACACCGCTATAAACAACGCCAGACGAGCCTTTCCCGAGTTTATTTTTAAACCCGTTTGTTGCTTCGAACAATTCTTGGTAAGAAAATGCCTTGAGGTTTAAATCCACAGGTTTTCGGGTTGGAGCTTGCTTGTTTTTCAAGTAAGGTTGGGATAAAGGGTGGTGATAAATGGCGAAAAATGTAAATAAAATCGCCATTGTTGTGCACAAAACGAGCCCTGAAATGAGTACTTTTGTCGGTGGAGACTCGTTTTGGCCTTTATTTTGCTCATAATTGACCAACTTTGGGACTTTGAGAAAAGCAGTGATGTTGTTAGTAGAAGGATTGCTTCTTCTAGCATTCAACAAAGGCATCCTCTTCTTGTAACAAACAGACTCCACCAAAACCGCCGCCATAGCGAAACAATCGTTGACTATTTCGGCCCTACACAGATCCAAATCAGACGGCGAGATCCTTGCCATGTCAGCAAAATCCCCATTGGGGAAGTCAGCATTTTCAATCACAACAATGTCAAGATCCGAACTTTTCACATTCGGGTCACAAAAGTCCATCACCGAGGCAGGATAGCATCCTTTCGAGGGGTCATTTGGGTCCCGAGGCAAGTACCCGGGCAAGCAATCACAGTCAACGGTTCGGTTGACTGGGGAAGTGCAAAACCCGTAAACTCCACAAATGTCAAACACCGTGCAAGGTTCATTTTTTATGAACTCTGGCTCCCAAACAACGGTCCATTGGGTCCCGTTTACTTTCCGGTACACGAGTTGTTGGAGATTTCCATGGTCATTGATTGTCACCCTATGGTAATAGTCCTCAATTGGAGTAGGAACTTTAGTTGTCATTGAGTATACTATAGAAGTGCCATTGAAAACATATAGAAAGGCACTGGATTGGTTATAGACCAAGCTCACATTTCTGTTTCCAGCTGTCAAAGTGAACCAATAACCCGGGTCAGCAATCTTGAAGGCGGTCATAACGACGTTTCCATCCATTTGAACCTCGAGCCTGTATCACCCTTTCGAGTAGTCAACTGTTCCATTGGCATTGGAGAAGAGCTTTTGTCCCATTTGAAGTACTTGTCCTAACAAAATCGTGTCGGTAGGAAAGTCAAAGCTTTGCCAAATGACTTGTGAAGAAGAGGAAAGCAAGACAAAGTTCCCATTGTCTTGCAATAAACCCGAACGAGCCGATGTTCCGTTGTAAATGAAGTACTCGGTTCGATTCGAGTGTTGGAGGACTAGTTGACCGTTGAGTTTGAGCTGAATTGTTGATCCGATGTGGGCTGGATCGTCTCGGTTGGCTGACCAAACGAGTGTCCTTTTCGGGATTTTATCGAACCAGATTCCGACAAGGAATTTGCCATTGGAAAGGCGATAAAACCCGAAAGCGAAATCTCCAGAGGGTGATTTCCAAGAGGCATTGGAGCCTGCAGTTAATGTGCTACCAAGTGTTTGAGCAGAGGAATTTGTTAACAGAGAAGTGAAAATTATGAGAGGGAAAACAAGAATTGTTTTTGGATTCATTTTTTCATTGGAATTTCATATGAAAAAATGTGAGGACTAATGTGAAATTGAATTAATGTATAGTTGGATGAGATTTTTGTGGCGGGTAAGTGAAATTGAATTATTCAAAATTGCGTAATTATTATTGAAAGGAAAATATATGTCAATTTAATGAAAAAATGTAATTAATACAGCAAGTGGGGTTTTGAAACCTGAACAAGTTGTAAAAAGTCAACTGAAAGACTTAAATGCCTTGTCTTTAGTGGGTAGTAATTAGTCAACCACTAAACAGTAGACTTTTGTTGTCTTTTGGTATACGATAAAGAATAAGCACAAAACGTGTAGAAAATCAAATTTGTAGCCTACAATGGCTATTAATTTACAATTTTTATACCTAAAATCACAAAGAAATTCTCTAAACGTAATTATCCTGCTAATTTATTAGCTTTTTAGAATTCTCTAAGTGTTTGGTTAAAGTTCAACTAAAGTTTAGTTTGACAAATTTACTCGAGTTTAAGATTGCTCGAAAGATTTACAGTCCAATCCAAGTTTTAAAATGTTCTGTTCGAAAGCTAGTGAACATGCTCGATTAATTTTTATAAAAGTTTCACACCTTATATTTATATTATTTTAGCGTTGATTGAATTTAAGAATAATTGTTGTTAGGGTTGATTACAAAAACATGCCAGTATATTTTAATTCATTTTTAAAATGAGGTCTGTGTTATTTTTTTTTTCTTTCAAAAGATAATATGTGATTTTAAAATTTATTTAAAAAAGATAAAAATATATATTTTTAAAAAGTTGCTGCTACATCATCTTTATTTGTCAACTTTTTGAAATCACAAATCCTTTTTTAAAGAAAAAATAAAACAAACTCGGTTTTAAATAAGAGTAAAAAACACATATTATGTTTTTTATATAATTAGTAATTATTATATTAGTTGAAATTATGGGAGATAGTTGGTCAAAAGTGCCAAATTGGGATGATACTGATATATTAATTCATAAAATTATACTATGAAAGAATTGCACCAAATATTCACAAAATGCAAGAATGTAAATGTACAGTTCAAGTATCACGACGGTGGAGCAAAGGGTTGCTTTCAAAAAAATTGGCAGGCCGGAGCTCAAAGCCGTCGTGAAGAGTTGGCATCACCGGAAAATCTTCTTGACATGGATTGTGATGAAACCCTACTGTATACCATAGCACTATATCCTTGTTTTCAATTTCTCTATTCCTGCATCCATTTCCAAATCAACATTTAGGAACATAACAAAATAAAACCTGATCCGAATAAGTTATAGCAACATTCTAACTTGTCGCTTTTAGATATAATGCTGAGTTTTCGGAAAAAAAATTCCGTTGTTGTAAAATTGTGTTCCTCGTATAGCTTTGTTTGAACTTTACCATATATCTTGCTGACGGAAAGAATTCTATTGGATTTTATCAATGTTCCTTCTATTACTTCCATTCAATTTTTGACACGTATCTTATTTTCATGTTCTCTCTCTTATCTTTCTTCTGCTCACTCTTATTTTTTCGTTTCTTTCCTCTACACATATTAAATACGTGACAAAACATGAATGAAAGATATTGAAAAGAGACACAATAAAAGAAACAACAATTTTTTTTTCTTGCATTGACTATCAAAACATTTATCTTTTGTACTTTTCCTTTTCTCTTTGTTATGTGTCTAGACTTGTCAAGATTGGATAGGATATAAGACTATCTCAAAAGTTGAGAAAAACAAAATACTGACCAACAATGAAAAAATCCAAACATTTCGATTTTATTTTTGATAGGTAATATATAAATAGGAGAGAAGAAAAAGTCAAGAAAGAGTGGTAACACGCATACTGCGAAAAGAAAACATATCACATGTAAAAAACGAATGAAATATATAGAAAAGTCACACGAACATAGTAGCCGATTTTATTTTGGCTTACTAGTGAATGAATAGCTTTTTAATACATTTTCATCCGCCTATACTTTGGTCGAATAACTTATTGCCCCTTTTAATTTTCAACTTTTTCTTTTACTATCTTGATTTCAGTGAAAATATATCAAATTTCAGTTGGTGTCATTTTCTCGTACACTCTTTTTTTCTCAAATTTGTCAATTTTTTAAACTTTATCTCTATAACCAAAAGCTAACATGTGGTGTTTAAAATAAAACGGTACACTTTTGTTGAATTTGAAATATATTGAAAAAAGTTGTATGTCAAGAGTAGTGATTACCTGTTAGACCACATCGCTAAGCCATTGTCGCCGTGACTTCTATCGACGTAAAACCCTGCCGGCCACCTCTCCGACTTGCTATAAGCCGTAACCCAAATCTGATTTTTTATATACGCCGCTCTAATTTGCGGATAATCGTCATCTGAAAGCAGAGACCCGACAGGTCCGCCTGGAATCAATCGGTACCCAACTTCATTTCCTAGTCGGGTCTTCTTA
Source organism: Euphorbia celastroides (assembly GCA_948291685.1). Taxonomy (NCBI): domain Eukaryota; kingdom Viridiplantae; phylum Streptophyta; class Magnoliopsida; order Malpighiales; family Euphorbiaceae; genus Euphorbia; species Euphorbia celastroides. The sequence goes on along the minus strand of CAOJBJ015940502.1, from coordinate 2,103 downwards.
TTCGGGTTCACAAACCATAGATCCAACGGCTTTCCCAGCTGGATCCTAGCCTCTGCCTCCGTTTTCGCTGTCTCTTTAACCACCGTCCAGTAACTTTTCCGCGGTGATGGTGGATTAGTGGCGTTTACTTTCCGTTGTACGAAATTGGCTTTGACGAAGGAATTTTTATCACCGTCAACGTCGAGGTCGAGGTAGTATGTCATGAAATGGTCGTGGTTAACGGCGATGGAATTTTCCGTTACTAGTGTGCCGTGCATATTTTCGGCTACTTGGTCGCTGTTTGTGGATGATGTGGCTTTTATCTCCACCACACCAGTCAATGACACCTGTTCGAAAACAAAATTATAATGTATTTAAATAATTGTTAAATGCATCCAGATCACTTTTGAAGTTCGACATTCTAAATTTGCTAAAAATATTACTTTACTCCTTTCAACTTACAAAAATACACCAATTTATCTTCTAGATACCACGTATCGGCTTCTGATTAACATGAATTTTAAAAAGTCATCTAATCAGAACTTGACACGTGAAATTTCAAGAATTAAAACTTTATTTTAGACAAGTTTAACAGGACGAGGGATTGTTAGGAACTGTTTAAGATGGGTGAGAAGCTGTTAAGAACAAATTTAAAGAGGTACAAATATATTTGACCAAAACAGAATGTTTATAGTAAGACGAATATAGTATAATACGAATAAACTTACCCCGACTTTGATCGATCCGCTTTTCTTGAACTCCCAATCGAGAATGTAGTCATAGTTTCCAACCGTAGCAACCATCCTAGCAACCAAATTGATTTCAGGTTCCCCACTTCGAATCTAAACACCCAAAATCAAATTATAATACATTTAAGTTCACTAATCAAATAAATTATTTATTTGCATTTGGAGCTTACCACTTGACCAGGAACAAAAATTTCAGTATGCCTCATAGATGGATCTCCACTATATTTTTCAAATATACATATCACGTTAGGCATTTTTTGGGCCGTCCCGTCGGCACCACCCACATACCCATCTAGAAAGACTGCATTGGCGGGGCAATCGATCAGCGGTTGTAGACTGTCGGCTGCTCGCCCGAAACCGAATTCTCCAATATCCATAAAAGTCCTGTAAGAAGGGTAACAATTTTTTTATTGAACACATTTAATACACACAATAAAACATCTTTGTAATACTCATATGGAATATATAGAATATTTGATAGATTTCAACGCTACTATAGGGTTGGAAGCAAAACGAATAGCTCAATCCCTAGTTGAGTTTAGGAGCACCATCATAAAAACTCGGCTAAATTGAGCACACCATGCTTATACACTCTAGATCCACCTTTGCACCATAATTGAACTGCGAGCCTAAGAGAAACTTCGTCAAGAAAGGGTGTGATATACCCTTATATATCTTTAATATTTGTTCCTTAGACGAGAGTATGTATGTTTATACATAAGAAATATTTTAGGATAAATGAAACTAGTTGTTACATTTATAACAATATCAATTTTGTAAGGGGTCAGGTTAGACACCGGTTTCACTCCAGGCACCTAAAATTATAAAATTTAGGTCCGCCACATTATGCTTCCTATCCCACCTTCAGTTTTGGCCGATATTCACTTGGTAATAATACCAAATCCCTTCATTCATATCGATTCACTCACATCGCCTCTAATACTAACCTTATTTTATCTGCGTCCCTTATAAAGTTATATAAATATCAATTATATAGCACGATTATAACCTGATAACCGAATCACTACTTCCTACCTGAAGTACCACTCCTCGGTTGGATCTGAATAGGGTACAAACGTTTCGGCTATATGACCTCTATATAGCACGGGCCGAAACTTCTTCATTTTCCCATCGAACAACGAAGCCGTCGATATAACAATCCCAGCCCGGGCATTAAACGCCAAATGAAAATCCCAATTGGCCCACTTAACCCTATTACCCTCAATCACAAATCCGCCGTCCGATACATTATAAACCACCGATTTCGGCTTTTCCGGCGACCGGAAATCATTCCCCTCAGCTTTAGGCAAAGGGGCTCTAAATCTGTCAACATATTCAATAACTTCCATCAATTCGACATCGATCAGAATCGAAA